>JAQGCS010000870.1:0-17394 GCA_034702105.1 Fuscozetes fuscipes
TTTCTCTTAAAATTGCTTTAAAAACTGTCTTCAACAAATAAATTTTTGAAAGCGAGGGGAGAGGTGAGGGGGGGTAACGCACAAAACTATATACTACATTCTTTCGATGTAGTGAAAAAGAGTTAGTTTAAATTTTTAGAATTGGTCCAGTGATATGTCGCCATTTTGTTTTTTTGTCATAAATTATTTTGTATTTGACCCTGACACTGAAAAATAGTGAAGCAAAAACGGCTAGAAACTCGCGACTACATTTGGAAACTATATTAGCCTATATTAGACTATATTAGCCACTCTAATAGAGACCTTTTTTAACCTGGCTATTTCGCAATTCTCTGAAAATAATAGGTTAAATCATGTAAACACATCTAAATATATCCAAATCACTTCACTTCTACATGGTAGTTACATTTCAATGAAAATTTCATATTTAATATAGAATTTAATAAATATACAATTATTTATTAATTTGAGCTTATATGATTAATTTAGCATTTTAATTGAGTCTTAGTTACCAGTGCATATTAAAACATTAACTCACCACTCATTAGTCAGCATAACTAGCAAATTTGCTGTAGTCCCTAACTCATTATAATCCCTCAATTTTCCTGAACCAAGTGAACCAGGTTATAACCTGGTTGGACTGTATTTGATATAAATTTATATAGTTAAAGTGCTTTAATATTATTGTCAGCTGTTTTGCTATATTTTAAGCGGTGGTAGGTCACTTTTAATATAAACTCTTGAGTTAAACTTGAACTCACTGCTACTTAAATTACAAAATTTAGCGCAAAGAAAGTTTTAAAAATTGGTTTCAAATAAAAAATCAGTGTTTTTACTAAAATTGCTTAATTTGTTAGCAATTACTTCGTTATACAAATAAATGGTTATTCAGAATAATTACTAATTCTATAAATTGTAGAAATCATTAAATATATTATTAAAGAAGGGGTTTTTGAAAGTATCGATTTTGTATCAATACTTAACTGTTTTTTATAAGATGTAAACAGATTCTTATAAATGCATTTCTTAATTATTTGAAGAGGTTTTGTCAGAGATAACCAAGGGGGTTAGCCCCAAACCCCCTAACTTGAAAAATTTTAATAAAACTCCTGCAAGACTTGGAATAAATCCACTTGAAAATTAGATCGGAAGTGGCACTAAAACCGCCTACCTGCCTTCCAGGAAAATTTTGGAAAACCTCTCCCCTGGCCCCGTTTCAGAGGTCGGTCGACGGTAGGCTATCTCGGCTTCTTATTTAAACTTAGAACCTAGTCAGTTTCAGTTTCTCTTATTTAGAATCTAAATTAAAATCTCTAAAAACTACTAAGAAGATCAAGTAAAATTAATTTTCTTAATGAAAGAGGTACCCTGGTTACCTAAAACGAATAATTCTAAGCATCACATTATTTCCAAAATAAATGAAAGTGATTGTTTTCATTCGTTAACTTTAATCAAGATGAACAACACTCATTTATTCTCTCTCTCTCTCTCTCTCTCTCTCTCCCTCTCTCTCTCTCTCGCTCTCTCTCTCTCTCTCTCTCTCCAAATGTTGAGAGAGATATTAGTTATGTAGTAATGTGTGATCCAATTATGCGATGAAAGTGCGATAGTCTCTAAAAACATTTCCCCAACAGAAACAGTACGTCAGGTGAATGACCAAAACCACATCAGTAGACACACAGTAATAGAGAATTGCAAATAAGATTTCGCTAACGTTTTAGTGTTGCGTTTGATTACGACCTGAAGTTATTTTGTATTCGCATTGACCCCATGACATACAATTGCTATCATTTCCTATAAATGCTTTTTCAAAATATTCAATATAAATATGTGCAAGGTGGTTAACATTTACACCTGCATCAGATCTCTACCTAGAAATTTGATTTGATACTTGTACAAAAGATGATGCAAAATGTGGTTATTTATAGCTTAATCTCCAAAGAGACACACCGTGTAAACTTTGATGAGCGAATTGTATGGCAAACATAAGTAGAGAGCTTGCTAATATCCAATTTAATTAAAACTCATGATATGTTTGTAATGCTTTGAATTTAATATAAGAACAACAGTTTAGATAAACATATGATTATAATTTGATTGAAATTCAAATCTAAATTAAACCGAAGAGAAAGTAATTTCTAAAGAATTTAGAACACTGTCACTAAAGCTATTGGACCCTCACTACTAGTCACTAGTTATTTGACGTCTCTCCCAATAATCCCAATCTATTTCAATATTAATTTGAAATTTTATTCCATTTAAAGTTAGAGTTTAACCAAATATATATATGATATACATGTATATCATTTTTTCATTACTTAACTAATGTTAATCACAAATCCAAATATAAACAAATATTTTCTTCCGGTTTAGATTTAGTTTTGGAATTTCGGAGAGAGAGAGAGAGAGAAAGAGAGAGAGAGAGAGAGAGAGAGAGAGAGAGAGAGAGAGAGAGTTTTGTAGGCTTTTTATTAATTTAATGCAAGAATTAAAGAGAAGACATTAAAAATATCATAATGTTGTTAAATTAAACAAGGAAAGATTTACTTTCAGGAAGTGCTCTTCTCACCCCTCATTTACATCACTTTCTGGTCATTACTCAAAACTTTTTTCTTTAATAACAGAAAGAGTTTTGAATTTTAAATGAAATCAAACAGAGATTCAAAAGAAGTGAAACATAACAATAACCCAATTCCTCTAAATATAGTTCACAACTGATTTGCTTTACATTATTAGCAAACAATTATAATAATAGTGTAATAATTCACTTATAAAGTCTTCGAAGTGTTAACCGATTTCAGTAACAAGACTTATATAATTGAATTCTCTTACAGAGAGGATTGCAGCAAGGTAACTTTTTATTTCCCATCCGAAAGAATCAAGCTGCTTGCCTAAAGAAAAATGCAACATTATATGTAAATTGAAGATTATTTTCTATGCTTTAATATTTGAAACTAAATTTACTTTAATAGAAGAATGAAGTTCTCTAATGATTTTAAAGCTAACTAGTTCAGAATGCAAACTTTGAGTTGCATTGTATCGAGTGCTCACTACAAAGGATATTTCAAAGCATGTGTTACTCGCATATATTTGTTAGCTTTCAATAATAATAAACTTGAGTACAATAATAATATCAATAATAACTATTGATTACTAATGTAAAGAAAAGGATCTTTCAATCTGCATATAATCTCACATAATCATTTTCCTTTTCTCCCAGTACGCTTGATTCCGGCCATTGGAAAATAAAAATTAGCCATCTGGAATCCTCTCTACAAGATCAATTCAATGTCTTGTAAATGGAATCGATTAACAGATTAAAGACTCAATAAGTTAATGAATAATATGGTAAACAATTCGACATAAATCCTGAATCAGATTTAGTCGAAAACTCATTTAAGTACTTTTAATCGGAATAAATATTCCAGAATTTAATAAAACAAATTTATATTTAACAAAACTCCATCTAAACCAATTGATTGCCCTTGGTTAATTTAATTTTTCAAGAAATTGAGAAAAAGCTTATTGAAAAATAATTGTTTTTAATTTATAAAATTATATACAATTATACAAGTACAGTATAGTCATATAGTCAAATACTATCTACAAGGAACCAATCAAAGTTGTAGGAAACTATAGACATAATATTAGCCAGCAAATAAATCAAAATTAAATGATCTTCACTTAAATATTCAACTTTACTCTGGTATCCAATCATAATAATTGATAGAAATTATTTGTAAATCAAATCTATGATTAAATGTGAAAATTAATTACAGAAAAGGTTTGTTTAATTGACTATAAAATTAAAACCAATTTTATGAGAAAAGTGTGGAATTCGGCGAATAAATGCACTGATGAACGAATTGTGCGAATCAGTTATGAGGAGCTCTGTATCCTTTCATATAAGATATCCAACGTTTGGCTGTTGTTTGATAAATCACTTTATTGTCTATAGTGTTGAGAAACAGAAGTTGATTGATATGAGTGGAGTGATAGTCCCACCTTGCTCTATTCGGTGCTGAACCCAAACCCAAATGTCGCAAATCGTAAAGAGAACCGAAACCGGAATCAAATAACGGCAACATTTTCTCTAATGATTCTAAACCCTGACTGTAGAGCTGACCAGCTTTTGCACAGTAAGTGTCATTACAGGTCATTTTAAGGTCATAGAGTCCGAAAAGTGAGTATATGAAGCCATTCAACACATAAGTACTGGGAATCGTTGGATATTCTTCAAACCAAATATATTTATCCATAAATTTAGTTCGAATTCCATTGTCCTCAGAGTCCACATAAAACAGATTCAATGCTTTTTTAGCACAGTTTAAGTATTGGTGGTCACCGGTTTGTTTGTAGAGCCTCGTCAGTAGTGATATGGCCTGTCCCTGTGCCATTGCTGAATACCAGCCACTTTTTAGTTGGAGCGCACCGTTCGATAACTTTCGGTTGACTTTAATACTGAAGCCCCCATTTGAGTCCTGATTGGCGATAAACCACTGGCCCGCTGTTACCGCATAGGTCTGATGTGCTGAAGACATTAACCTAATGTTTGCAATCAATGCGTTGCCATTAATTTCTAAACGAACTAGATGCATGTTTCGTGTCTTCACTGACAGCTTCTTTTGGCCGATATTTAGTCCCTTTTGGAGATCAACGGCCAGATCTCTGGTTAATGACTTCCAAATATTGTGAGTTCCGATGCCGTAAATGATGTCATTAGATGTAACCAAAATCTGGTCGTCAATCGTTTTATAAGTAACTGAATATTCAGCGGAACTCAAAGAATCTGATTTGAGGTAAGCTTTGAGAGAGAAGTTAGACAACGGTTTCACTTCAAAACTCAGTGTTAAGTCATTTGCTTTTCGTTTTAGTTTTATCACTAAATTGTTTGCGTCCACTAAAAGCACTTTATGTTCGGGTTTGTCGTCTATAAAGACCCGATTGAAAAGACAATCTTTTGGAATGACATAACTAGCAACTTTTCTGTTGGCAGAGTCACCCGAATCAAGTGTCACAACTCGTGGTTTACTTGAAGTCAAATGCTTTGAGAAGTGACTTAAACCGAACTGAGCTATTTGTATAGGATATGAGTGACCACTCGATTGCCACTGACTAGAAATGGGAACACCAGATAAGGCGGACACAAGTCTGACGCGATCTCTAACTTCGACGTTATAGTTATCGAACCACAAAAATGCAAGACTCGAGTCATACGTTTGTTTCGGAAAATAAACTTTCGAATAGCTATGACTCCATTCAAACACTTGTTTTCCGTCTCTTTTAACAGTTTTGCCATTTATTTCAAAATATTTTTTAATGAATTCAAAGGGAATATAAACTGAGTCTTCGTTTAATATTTTGATGCATTCAATAGTAATCTCTTCATTAATTAGACAATCAATTGATTGAAATCTTTTGAATGCATTGTTAGGATTGCCTTTGGGTTTAACTGCAGTCAACTCACTCTTTGAATTGCTGTCGATGTCATCTAATGACTGCTTAAATTTGTATGCATTATATTTATTTGATCTAGTTGATAAATTCCAGGTTATTATCGAAACCAAAACGAAACAAATTAAAGCCAAAAATCTTTTCAAATAAAATTTCATATTTGAAATCGATTTCTGAAATCAATGCAGACATCAGTAAAATAAAAAAAACACCACCTTGCTCATATCTTCGCTAAAACTTGGTAGCTATTAAATGATTAAATCACTTCCACATCATTTTCAAATTGAAATCATTTTGTATTTAACACAAATCAAACAAATAATGTAAATAATGGGTCATTCAAAATAACTAGTACAAACTTGAACGTTTTAAATTTTTCATTCGCTTAGACAAAAGTGTTGAATCACATAATAATAACGTTTTTAATTTCCATACAATAAAGAGTCATGCAATTTAAATTATCAATGTTTGTTAATTACTTGATTCAGGGAACTTTGAATCTGATGGACCTCCTTGATTGAATTTTCATATAAGTTTAATAGAGTGTAAAATTTGTTGTATATGTTGTTTATGAATGAAACGAATCCCTCTTTCATTGTATTTGTTTTGAAAGGAAATAAATAAATTGCTTTAATAATGTCTTTCGGAGGAACCAGTGATCAGAGCGAAGAGGACGCCACAGAACTACAGTTTCCCAAAGAGTTCGAAAACGCGGAAACACTTTTGATATCTGAAGTCGATATGCTTTTAGAGCACCGAAAACAACAAAATGAAAGCGCAGAAGAAGAACAAGAATTGTCGGAAGTGTTTATGAAAACTCTAAACTATTGTCAGCGTTTCAGTCGATACAAGAATAGAGAGACGATCGCAGCCGTCAGAAGTCTTCTCACTCAGAAGAAGCTCCACAAATACGAACTGGCACAACTGGCAAACCTTTGCCCCGAAACACCCGAAGAGGCCAAAGCACTGATTCCCAGTCTTGAGGGACGCTTTCAGGACGAAGAACTTCGACACATTCTCGACGACATTCAGACTCAAAGAAGTCTTCAGTATTGAAAGTATTAAATGTATTGAATTTATTGTTGGCTTCACATGATTTTCCGATTCATTATATTATAAAAGCATTTAAATAAAAATTGTATTAAAACTAATGAAAATTCTCGCTTTTAGTCGAAAACATGAGATCGAGGAGTGACCACAAACAGCACTCTTTTGTGAACTCATTATCCACTAAATTAACCAAATAATAGTTATCATGAATATAGTTGAGAACATCTCTTGAAGGGCTGTCCTCTTCATAGAGTTGAGCCCATTTTTGGTGCCAAAGACTAAAAGCTTCGTCTTTCCATACTTTGAAGGATATGGGGTCGACAACAGTCGGCTTTAATCACAAAATTTATTTAAATGGTGTCAACCAATTGTTTGCGAATAAACCTGAATTATTTCTTTGCCGGGAAATACACCCCACGTCACTGCTATTGGGTTGTTCTCCAAAGAGTTGCTCGACTCGTTTTGACCCTATTTTAAGAAAATTTTCATAAATCGGTTGTCAATCAAATCAGTGAATAACTGACAGAATTGTCCACAATTTGGTAATTGACGAGTGGGTACTGTTTGAGTGCTATCTTGAGAGCCCCGATATTCTTAACTGAAGTAAAGAATTCCAAATAAGCCTTTTTTCGAGAGATTTACAAATTAAGGAAAATCTATGTCTTAACGGAATATTTGCATACTTTTTGATAGATAAAGCCGTGTGAAGTACCCCATCCGTGAATCGGGTCATTTGATTCGACTCCATTGACATTTGGCTGTGAATTAATTGTCAAAATTCCCTTTTTATTGAATTTGGCAAGGTGATTAACTATCAGTTTAGTCTCGGGTCGAAGTTCTTCGGTATTCCACGGGATTATCGAAACGGTTTTATTAGACTTATTTGGTTTTCCTGAGACATAGCAATAGAAGACATTCCAAACGTCTTCTTCACATTTGAGTTCTTTTCCCCACATTTCCAATAATTCTTTTTTACTTTTTTGTGGTTCGAGAAAAAGATAATAATGTTTGAGATCAGTAAATGCGGGCGAATCTGGTCGACCCCATCGCCCGTTCGGGAACTCATCCCAAGTTTGAGTGCGACAAACATAACTCTTTGGTCTTCCTGACCAGAATATAGGCCTCACATCCTCTGTAATCCGTTTATGATTTGCTGGCGGTAACCATGGAAGTGGCCTGGGGCATTTTTTCCAAAGTCCCAATTGCTTTAGAATAAGAGTTGTGGCCAATTCTCGGTTGAGTGTATAGAAATGAAGGCCTGGCGTCACTTTGGCCTCAATTAGTTCCTTACAAAGAGCTACCGTCCAATCGATGCCATATTTGCGAACGGCTTCGTCATTGCCTCTAATGGCCATCACATCCGATAAAATGTTTTCGGGAATATCAAGTTTAGACAGTTTTGCCATCTTTTCCAATGAGTCATAGCTCTGGATCGGCATAACTCCGGCCAAAATCGGTATACGAATACCAATTTGACGGCATTTGACCACAAAATCAATAAATACTTGAGATTTGAAAAAGAGTTGAGTAATGATGAAGTCGGCGCCGGACTCCACCTTCTCCTTCAAGTATTTGAGATCCATTTGTGGAGAGAGAGATTCGGGGTGACCGCACGGATAACCCGCCACTCCTATCGTGAAATAGTTTCCGTACTCTTTACGGATAAAGCGAATCAAATCTGAAGCGAATCGGAAGTCCTCGACTTTGGTATCCGTGATGTCTCCTCTGAGGGCCAGAATATTTCGAATACCCAAAGATTTAGCCCTTTCTAAATGTTTTTTGAGGTCAACCTGTGTTAGTCCCACACAAGTCATGTGAAGCATTGTCTCTAAACCACAATAATTGAGGGCAACTCCCGCTATAGTTATGCTGGAAGTCTCGCAGTCAGAGCCTGGATTTCCTGCAGTGTGCCAAGTTATGTCACAAAAGAGAGGACCGCCCCTTTGGAAGCGGTCGAAACGGGAAATCAAATTAATAGCCGCCTCTTTGGTTTTGGGCGGAAAGAATTCCAGAGAAAAAAAAGGAAAATCACATGAATTGTGTCTTTTTTGTATTCGTTCTATAAGTGGAACGTATCGACTGTCTGTCGAAGTCGAGTGATCTGTTGGTACAGCTTTTGCCGCACTGTTTGCCACACCGTTCGTCACTTTCGACATTTCACTCAACTGTCAGTCAATAGACTTGAATGTAAACAAATAATAAATAAATAAACTAATGAAGTATTGACTCAATTGACAAATATTTTAAAATTCGTTTCAAAAGAGTTTACAAATAAGAGTAAAGTCATTGAAATTCGTCACTCAGTTTGAGGTCTGTTTGAGTGACGAACAGCTGATCACAACACTGATTACATTCACTCATAAAAGACGGCATAAAGTGATGCTATTTGTGTCCATTTGTGCGGATTTGTATGCCTTTGAATGCTATATACTCTGATTGAGTGAAAGACATAATTGATTTGTAATGAAATGCTTCGTCACGTTCTTCATTGCATACAAACGTTGAGTTCAATACACAAACGTCTGTCTCATTGTTTGCCATTACTTTGAAGTTTAATTGACGCCAAACTCCACTCATCTGACTGTCAATTGAGTCAACTGTTTCTCAAACCATTCAATTGAATCCAAATTTAATTAACCCTCGATTTAAGTCAATTTAATTATATTTTGTTGGTTTGAATTGAAGTCAGCGTTCAATAAGTGGTTAGTTTGAGTCAAATGACTTTGAATTGAGTCATACTTTTGAGTCTTTGTTTAACTATTTTTCAAATACGTATATTTAACTGTTTATTAATTAATTATACAATTATTGCAAAATATCTTCAAATGACGACTCATTTATTACAGATATGAGCGAAGAAATCAATCAAAATGAGTCAATCAATGAGTCAATCAATGAGTCAATCAATGAGTTAACCAATGAGTTAACCAATGAGTTAACCAATGAGTTAACCAATGAGTTAACCCCCGACGAGGTATTCATTACATGTTTTTTTGAATATAATTTATATAAATTGTATTTAAATTATAATTAGTTTTAATGACTTTTGTAAACAATGGGTAAAAATAATAGTGAAGTGAAAACAGACTAAATTATTGATTAATATGTAGTTACGACGAAAACGGTTGGCCAGAATCGATGCCTTGCATACGAGTAATCCGTCCGTCGGCTCCTCTCATAACTCTCACAACTCTTTGAGTCCTCAGCAAAATAATAGCAATGACTTGAAATCAAATGAACGGATCGGTTGTCCAGACATTCCTCAGGAGAATGAGTCAAACGAAGAGATCGCAACTAATATTAAGTGCAGTGAAGAACAAAATTCAGTGAACAACTGCACAGACAATGAGTCAGTTAAGAGCAAATGGCCCGCAAACCAATTGGAAGACATCGAAAACAAAACAGACCTCTTATCTCAAACAACAATCTCTGGTTTCGGTTCAGATTCTAACGCAGAAGAAGAGTGCGTCTCAATGGAAGTCGAGTCAGACTATAATTATTTGGACAAAAATAGTTTAGGGTCTGGAGTGGAGAGTATGGAAGTCGACGGCACCGAAAAAAGAGAATCTTTGAAACGTCAGCGCGAAACCTGTTTAAGTTCTGAAGTGAATGAATCGCTTCCAATATCTGTTTCTAATATGAGCTCACTCTTCAACGAAAGGCCTTCTTTTGATGAATCGGTATTTCAAATGATTTCGAGAATTTTTTGTGTCAAATGGAATGATTTTGAGACCGAAGCCTTCAAACTGGATTTGGGGCCGTCCGTCGTCGCCACTAATTATATGAATTTGGTTCAAACTATTCTAATGGAAACTATAAATCAAATGATCACTTGTGGTGATTACGACAGCGCTCTCAACATTTACAACCAATTGAAACAAAAGAGCAAATCCAATGAAAACGGTTTCATTACAACAGATCCTTTGACTTTTCCCAAAGAATTGTTTAAAAACAAAGAAAAGTCAGTTTTGGTGTTTTGCTATCTTTTGGAATGTTTCGGTCGACTCTCTAATGAAGAGAAGTCGTCCTCTTTTCGTAATAGCAGTACTTTTAGTCAACTTTTGTCGAAAATAAGGCTCCAAATAATAGACTTCTCGGGTCTTGTGCTCACGAATTCATTGGGCGTTTCGCCTCTTAATCCGAATTCTAACTCAATTTTGGCTCAATTATTGTTGTCTCAGAGTTTGCCCTCAGGTTTCATATCTTCGTTAGTTTGCAGTACTTATCAAACAGATATCGAAAACAATTCGAATACTTTTAAAGCAATTTTTACTCAAATTTTGCAAATTTTATGGCAAGAAATGCAAAGCATCGGAAGTTTAGCCAATGAGTCGTCACATAAACAACCGATTAAAGCCTTAAACGAATTATGTCTCATCACTTGCAAAGAGAAATCTGTTCGACCCATTTGTCAATTGGTATGTATTTTTATTTATTTATTTGTATCTTTGAAATTTTAAATCAAATATATATTCAGATAACAGAAATGGAGAACTGGTCACCTGAGCCAATGAGTGACGCCATCGGCAAAGAATTCTCAAGACTTTCATTTTTATCTCCATTTTTACGCCTTTCGGTGTTCGCTGAGGACGACGTAAGTCTTAACTCATTTTACTCATTAAACTGAGGCTCAAATTTATATTCAAATTTCAGCCAAAAGTCGTCGAAAAATTCTTTTCAAATCCTAAGAATAGTACGGAAACCACGAAAATAAACAGTACTGAACTTCAGCATCAATTGGAAAGCATTAGAAAAGAGTTATTGCATCCGACCATTCACTCGATGTTAGTGAACAGCAGTAGTAGAGAAACAACTTTGAGATATATGAGTGAAATCCTCCGCCGGAACAAAGAGCGCTCACAATTGCAATCAGACGAACGACTTGTTTCCGGCGATGGATTTCTTATGAATCTTCTTTCAGTTCTTCAGTTGCTTTCTGTCAAAATAAAACGCGACAAAATTGAACCCTTATATCAGTTCCATCCGCAAAGTTTGGTCCCTCTCAAGAAAGATGAATCCAGAATCAAATGTACTTCGACTGAAGCAGACAATTGGTTATCACAACTAAACTCGAATGAGAGCCATGACTGGAGTGGTGCCAACTTTACTACGGAGTGCTTCTTTCTAGCGCTGCACTGCCATCACTTGAGTGTAATTCCCTGTCAACGCAAATATATTCGACGAATTCGTGCCATTCGGGAAATGACTCGTTATATCGAAGAACTTAATCAGAACGCACAGAGAATACCCTTTTTGCCACTAAATCACACAAACAAAATCAGAAAACTCAAGGAACAGGTGAAGAAACTACAGAAAGCCAAAGCATGTTCTGAATCTGGATTAGTAGAAGAAAGACTTTTAGGTCGTTCTCTTGCTTTCTATAATCAATTGATCGGACTCTTACTCAAAACAATCAACTGTTCGAACCATTCGAGCATAGATTTACCGCTGCCTCAAAAATTGCCTGAAGTTTTCGCGTCATACCCCGAATGGTATATCGAAGATATCGCAGAGTTTCTCTTATTCGTAATTCAATACTGTCCTCAAATTTTGGACCCAAATAACCCTAATTACGATTCAGTGAACTCTCAGGATCTGATAGTATTCCTGATAATAATGATATGTTCGCCCCATTATATCAGTAATCCTTATTTGACGGCAAAGTTTATTGAAGTGATGTTTGTCTCGAGTCCTATACTTCATAACTATACGCAAGAATTCTACGTTCAAATCCTATCGCACTCTCTGGCAGAGGTGCATTTGGCCCGTTCTCTCATGAAGTTTTACACTGATATCGAATCTACCGGTGCCAGCAGTGAATTCTATGACAAGTTCTCCATTCGATATCACATAAGCATAATATTCAAATCTTTGTGGACGCACTCAATTCATAAGATGGCGATCGTCAAAGAGTCCAATAGCGGTAAACAATTCGTTCGATTCGTCAATATGTTGATGAACGACACCACCTTCTTATTGGATGAGTCGCTCGATTCCCTTAAACGAATCCATGAGATTCAGGAAGAGATGAAAGACACTAATAGTTGGAACAAAAACAGTCGCGAACATCAGGCCTCTCGACAACGAGTTCTTCAGAACGATGAGCGCCAGTGCAGGTCATACTTAACTTTGGCCTCGGAAACAGTTGATATGTTGCACTACTTGACTGAAGCCATTCGCGAGCCTTTCATGAAACCAGTCAGTCACTCGTCTATTGATTGATCGATACATTTATTAGTTTTGTTTTGTTAGGAATTGGCGGACAGATTGGCGGCGATGTTGAACTCAAATCTTCAACAACTTTGTGGTCCCAAATGCAATACACTTAAAGTGGCCAAACCTGAAAAGTATGGCTGGGATCCCAAACATTTACTGGATCAGTTGACTGATATTTATATTCATTTAAATTGCGACCAATTCGCACAGGTATGGGTTGGGTATACCCTTTCTAGTTATTTCAATATATGATTTTGACAAATGTTTAGGCCATCGCATCAGATGAGCGCTCCTACAGCAAAGAGTTGTTCGAAGACGCGGCCATTAGAATGGAGAGGTATCTTCTGAAGAGTCAGCACAAAATCGATTCTTTCAGAATTTTGACTCAAAATGTCGAACGGATTCTTGAAACCAAAAAACAATTAGACATTGATTTGAGTGATGCCCCCAATGAGTACAAAGACCCTCTTATGGATACAATAATGGAAGACCCGGTTGTACTTCCCAGTGGACATGTTATGGACAGATCAGTCATTATTCGCCATTTGCTCAATGCATCGACGGACCCTTTCAATCGACAGCCACTGACTGAAGATATGCTCCGTCCAGGTATGTCACACTTTGCACACCACTTGTGCCTCACATTTCATTGTTTTACAGCCACTGAACTAAAAAAAGAGATTCAGGAGTGGAAAGCATCGAAGTTCGCCTCATCTTCAGCGCAGACCCATTCAAATGCTGAGAACCACACGAATAGTAGTAATCAATGAAAGATTTATTTAATAAATTATTGAAATAATTTTAATAAATTTTGTTTATAAGTCATTAGAAATCAATGAATTAATTAAATAAATATTAAGTGTTTTTACTCGACTTTTGATCCAATTATTGTAAACAATCTTTTGTCCCAAATTCCCATTAATTCAATTTTCCAATACATAAGGATCAAGCATTCGGTGTGAGTCAGTTCACAAAACTACTCCCTCGACTCACGCTCAGGAACGCCCATAAAATGGTGATTGAGCCATTTTGTCCAGAAAATCGCTGCTTTTTGACTCTAAACAGATTTAACAGTGATTTAGGCTATATTTTGATCGATTAAACATATTTTAGCCTAGATTAAGCGAAAAACAAGATTGTAATTGAAAAAGACGAACTCCCGAAATAGCCACTCCCCTAGCCTCGAAAATCCAAAACCACCAGGCTGGACCCTCCAAGTCTCGGCATCCCTAATAAAGATAGTATTTTGTATCTTCTCCACCCCTTCCTATTGTTTGATGTTACAAATGCGAGCTCTTGCTATATATGCTGTATAATGAACAAAGTTATAAAGGATTACCCCTGTATCATTTCTGAATGTTTCCGTCACTGGTAACTTTAAAAATATGTCAGCGATCTATGAGGTTGTCATAACCTTTTCAATGCCCCAAAATGACGTGGAAAGAGGCGACAGACAGAGCAAATTAATATTATTACCTTGTACTACATATTCGAGTATTTCTTTGAAATTGGAATTAAAAATGTCCCTGCACATCTGATCACAAAATGAGTCAAAGATATCGATTAAAATATATTTTATTTAAATAAATATTTTTATAATAATTATATTATTTAAACATTTGGTTAAATATGAAAAGCAGAGCAAATATTTCAATGCTTTCAATCAAAGGAATTTAGTATCGAATAGAAGCGGCAAAACATCACTCCTTTCCTTAATAAACATCTCTTTTATTAAATACCGAATCAAATAAAAAGGAGAGAAAAACACTGAATTCTGAAAATGATTTGCAAAATGTGTCTTCACTGCAAATATTACTAAACTTATTACTAAAGACACTCAACTAAACTGAAAGATCTGCCATAAAATTAAGCGCAGAATTCATATCTTTTATCTTAACGTTTGATAAGAAAAGAACTCTGAGTTTAAAACTAATGTCTGAGAGAAGATCAGAAGCGAAATGAGTTTTTCTTTTCGAAAGCGTTGTAAGCGATAAGTTCTTCAACCAATCGAAGACAAGTATACTTCGTTTTGACTCCGAATCCATTGTCAACAGTTTAACGATAAGGGATGGACTCATATGTAAAGTAATTTGACAGATAGTGACGGCTATATCGACATCCATTCTCTTAAAACAAATAGAATTGAATTCATTTGGATTAAAATAAGTCAAAATCAATACCTCTTTTGGATCTCTTCTTAGGAGTGAAAACACGAGTTTTCGGATTAGTGGTGGCATTGTTTGCGGCGGTTCCGGAAGTTCACACTCTTTATACGAACTATTTTGTAAACAGTGGGGTCTTTGAGAATAAGCGTAGAATGGATTCAAACCATTAAAGATTTCATAAGCAATGGCACCGACAGCCCAAAGATCAGAGCGAGAATAGTCGAGTGTCATAAAAGAACCGGATTGCGCGCATATAATTTCAGGTGCCATCAACGCGCGATTTCCTCCTCTACACACTTCTTCCGATGAAAAATTTAATTCAAGAGATGTTAAACACGACCCGAAGTCAGTGACGACGAGCCACGGGATATGAGAGTTGTGGCAAACCGTTAATAATATGTTATCAGTTTTAAGGTCTCTGTGACTGATATTACGTTTGACCAGAAAAGAGTTCGCTTCCAATAATTGGGTCAATAAAGCAATCGATGTATTCGTCGGCAAAATATTGTCGGACAGGTATTGCTTGAGAGTCGTGTCATACCTTTTCTCTACAATGAACAAGGTCATATTTCGGCCGAAACCTCCCAATCGAATAGGAAGAGCATCAGGATATAAATGATGTGCGCCTTCGAGTTGTGGCGTTTGATCCACAAATACTCCCAAAATGTCCACAATATTTGGGTGTGGATCCAATTTTTGTCGTTTGAATGGTCGGCCCTCTGGCGCGAAATCTCCAGAAAAAGGAACGCACTCTTTATTTAAAGTCTTCCAAACATCTGTGGCATTGGATTCGGCCTCAAAGTTAAACAGCATTTTAACGGCCAGACTCTCATTCGTGACGTTTTGGTCAGTTTTAAGTTTTGCCGCATAGACCACAGCATTACATCCCTTAGCAATGAATTGTCCGAATTCTATATTCTTGAGCGACAATTGCTCCGAATCTAAAGGTTTTGACGCGAATTCCAACTGACGGTAAGAATAAAAGATATTTCGCATTATCTGACACTCGCTCTCTATTAGATCCGTTTCAGTGATAAGTGTGGGTCCATTCCTCTTAACGCAAACTCCGACTAAACCTAAAGAGAGTGCAGTACTTCCTATAATGGCTTTAGGGTTGAGGTTCGAGTCTTTTTGCCTTCGATTCAAACGATTAATCAAAACCTTCTGTCCGTTTAATAATCGTTTGATTAAATCATTTAAATTTGAGGACTGTTTGAGTCGAGAGTCAATCGTTTGCGGAAAGATTCGTGTCTTGAGATCTGATGAAACCGAATGCCAGCTATCAGTCGAATGAACGGCCGATCGGCTCAACAGAAGCCTCAGAAATACTTTCGTTTTTGAAACAGTGGTCGCAAACAACGACTTCACAGAAATGGTTGACTTCAGAAGTGCTTCGTTTAACAAAAGGTCAGAACAACGAAATACTGACAGCGACCGCATGGCTCGCATTGTGGCCACTCTTGCGGTCACTTCTTATTTGTTTTGCTTCTAATCACAAATATGTACGAAATACGCAAATATTAAATGTCAGACACAAACACAGATGCGTTTCTATGGCAACAATCTTTTACCTCACTTCAATCAAATGGTGCAATAAAAGTATAGTATGAGGGAAACTCAAAGTGGTTATATAGCAAATGTACAGTAAAACTATTTATTGCAAATCAATATTGAAATCCCATTTTTAACTTGAATTTTTTGTTTACTTTTTATTCTAACCAATAGACTTTTTCTGTTCCTGACACTTTACTCATATATCATATATATCATACAAAAAATTTGTGTTCATGTTCATCTCAAATTTATATTCAAATCTAGTAATGGGTTGGAGATAAAGAAAAGTCATTTTTCGTGTATGATATCCGCAACCACTTTGAGTTTTCTTCAAGCGATACATTTCTCCAATTCATCGCAACATTCAATTCTAAACTTGTGTTTTGTTCGAAGGGTTTTCGCGCTCATTGTCTGCACAATAGTTGTTATATTGAATTATAAGCTTCAAGGGAAACATCATAAATGAATAGTTGTAAAGAAGATAAGTTACATAATTATATTTAATTTTTTCTTAACTCAAAATATTCAATGAAAAAAGTTTAGTATCTTGCTCCAGGAATGACCAAATTAGGCGGCTCTAGGGGGGTGGTTTTTAAAAAGTTGTCTAGGGGGGATAGGGGGCGGTAAGCCAGAAGGCGCTTGGCAAAAAACTCCAAAAATTCCCAAAATTGCTCAAAATATATGCCGCCTCACTACGCAAAAAAAACTCAAAAGCGAGGGGGTATACCTGTAATGTTAAATTTTCCATAATTCTAGGGGGGGGGGGTAAGCCCAGAATTTTCGACTCTAGGGGGTTAGAGGTCGACCCCCCGTGGGCATCCCTGATTTAAAGGGATTTCATTACATCACATAAAACGTTACATACAGTTAATTAAGTGTTGAAAATCGACTGATTGTTGAGATTTAAAAATGAAAATCGACTGCAAAACAATGAGAATCGATTCTCATTCACTCT
>JAQGCS010000871.1:0-17393 GCA_034702105.1 Fuscozetes fuscipes
TTAGCGAGCAATTAACACTCAGATCAATGCAATTTTGATTTTACATGTATTTATCACTCAATGCATTCGTGAACTGTATTTACATATTAATCGTTAGGCCTTTGAATATGAAGTCAAACAATTCAACAGCGCTTCCACTTTGACCTCATCCACAAACGACGTTACAATTTTGAGCATTTAATTAATGAGTGATCGACTTTTATTTTTATGATCAAACATTAGCAAGTCGCAATTATTAGTAGATAGAAATGGTATAAGACTTTGAAGCTAAAATATTCATCCTATAGCATCTATAACTTGGTAATATAGGTTCGAATTTGCTGCAAAAAGCAAGTATTTAAAGTTAAGTAGTTAGATTAAATGGTTTCCTTTACCATAACGTTCTCTATGATGGTTTGCATGACTCATATAAACATAAACTATAACGTTATTTAAAACTGTTTATGATAAAGGGAATTTTTTCAAAAACTTTTTCCAATGATGCTTTTAAATGAGTTGCAATTCAATTATTGTAGTGAAAGGGATCTAAACAAACGTTAATTTTATCGTAACTTTTGTTATGAGCTGAAGACTACACCTCAATATCAGAGGGTAACGCCATCTCATATGTGGTACTTATTATTATTTACGACATAAATAAAACTCAGATTATTTGACTTCAAAGTTTTTAAATTTTTAATTAGATTTATTAGTCAAGCTTAAGGGTAATGATATTCTTGATTCAAAATTTAAAATAAATTATTGCAAGATAAAATTCAAATTATTAAATTTTTTCCTTTAAAATATCTATCTGAAATTTGTAAATAATTAGGATAAACTTTGTATTTTTCGACGTCAGAGTTGTGATACTTTAATAATGTTGTAATTTGTAGATATGAGACAAACTCAGAGAGGAGGAGAAACTCGAAAGAAGTTTTTGTTTGGCTTTTAATACAATACATAAACAGAAATGTCTGACAATAGCAGCGATTCTTAGCCAACAATTAGACAATAATCAAAGAGCAGAGCATTTAAACCACTTTTTACTTTGTTGTAACACCAGGAGAGGTGTTTGTGAGACAATCTTGATAGTTGCGCTCAAAATGGCAGAACAGCACAAAGATTTAGGCCGTCGTCTGGTCTGTACTCTCATTCCTATTCATTTAATTTGCAATGAATTTAAAAAGCATTTGAATTGAAATTAAAGTTAAAAACACTTATTTTTGGGCAAAATATTGCTTTAATTGTGTTATTAAACAATTGGTTTTAAAAACAAATGATTTGATTTATCATTTGATCCATTGTTTTGTTGGCCATTTGCAGAGAGTCCGCGAACGGCGTCGATATACCGAAGAATATGCAGACGAAGAGGAGTTGCTATTCGGTGGTCGAGCCTTCGATGTGGACGAGAAGCTCACCTCCGAATCGTTTAACCCTGATAAGTTTAATTTTCTTCGTGAGATGACCGGAGATGAGCTAAATATAGCATACATTCAACAGAACGGCTTCGAAAAGCCTATTATTGTTAAACATATGAAGGGTTCGTTTGCACCCAATTATCACATATACTGACAATTGCTATGTCTTTAGGTTTAGGAATGAAAATTCCTGACCAGACCTTCAATGTGGCCAAAGTTAAGGAGTGCGTCGGCTCCCGTCGTGTTTTGGACGTTATGGACGTTCAGACACAACGGGACTTCACGATGACTATGAAGGAGTGGTGCGCTTATTATGAAGACTTGGATCGCAAGCGTCTCCTTAATGTCATAAGTCTTGAGTTCAGTCACACAAAACTGGAACAGTTCGTCGATTCGCCACATATTGTAAAACAAGTGGATTGGATCGATTGGGTCTGACTTTGCGCTCACTTTACACTCATTTGCTTTGAATTAATGGCATTTTATTGGTTAAGGTTTGGCCAAAACATCTCAAACAATCGCAAACTGAAGGAACAAATAGTATCGAAGACATGAAATATCCAAAAGTTCAAAAGTAAACCAAACTATTGATTATTTCAATCTATTAATGGTTTTCTTCTCACTTAAGGTATTGTCTAATGAGTGTTAAGGGCTGTTATACAGACTTTCACATTGACTTCGGGGGCACTTCGGTCTGGTATCACATTCTGAAGGGCAAGAAAGTGTTCTGGTTAATACCTCCCACAGAGCGTAACATTCAATTATACGAACAGTGGGTTCTTTCGGGAAAACAGTCCGATATATTCTTCGGCGATACAGTAGAGGCGTGCGCTCGCATCAGTTTGGAGGCGGGCAACACATTCTTCATCCCTACCGGTTGGATACACGCCGTGTTCACACCCGAAGATTCTCTTGTGTTCGGGGGAAATTTCCTCCACTCATTCAGTATTGAAAAACAGTTACGTGTGGCTCAGGTCGAGGACGTGACAAAAGTACCTGGCAAATTTCGATATCCGTTCTATACTGAAGTGCTCTGGTACGTTTTGGCCCGATATGTCTACTGTTTAATGAATAGGAATCACTTGAAATGCAACGAAGACGGCGTTACTATAGTTAAGGACAATGAAAACAATGAAACTAAACCTTTGTTGAGTCCTTTGGCGCCGACATTCAAGTCTAGCGTCAATTTGACTCCTTTCGAATTGTCGGGTTTGAAGGCAATCATAATGTGGTTACAAAGACTTCCACCGAATAAGCGGTCGTTACCCGAACTGATAGTTTCGGCCGAATCGCTGCTAAACGACGCACAGATATTAATCGATGAGCACAGCACAGATAGCCACCAAAAAGCGGTCACAGGCCGTCCCGTATTATTTTGGTCTAAGAAACCAATGACTGGTCAGTCACTGACATCTCAGTTGAGACAAATAAAACCGCCCTCTTTTGCGCTCAAACAACAAATCAGAGCTAAAGAGACAGCAGTTGTGGCTCCGGTCAGACCAGAGTCACCGCCCACACGACCCATATCTTCGAATCAGTACACAATTAGTTCCGGTTCGACAATAAATCAGGTCTTATATCGAATTTTCTATCGAATCAATTTGTATTAAATTATGTTTTTGTTTAGGATATGATTCCGAGTTCTTTTGCGGGTCTCATCGCACAAACGGGTGTCAATCACTTCCAACCCTTTACTCCAAATGTGTCAAATTCACATATACTGAATTCAATGGGATCTCCACAAATAGCACCAACTGTTATGTCTTTGGGATATTTGTCTTCACCACTACCGCCTCCGCCGCCACTGATCTCAACCACTAATCCAAACATAAATCATATGTCGAACTCATATCAGACGACAAACTCAACGCAAACCACTTACACATCGTTCCCACAAAAAGACTTTACACCCGAATCATTAGTAAATCAGTTCAATCATAACTCAAATACGAATTTTATGGACAAAAAGCCGATCAATGAGCCCAACAATAATTTGGTCCACAATTTTACGCCAAATACCACTCAATCACAACAAAGTTTCGCAAATTTTTTCGTCAACTCTGCACTGAAGAGGACTTCTCCTCCTTTGATAGCAAATGAAGCGAACCGTTCGTTACCGACATCAGTGTCGTCTGGCTTCCACTCGACAGCCATTCAAAGCGAGCAATTTGTCAACAAAATGGTCAACTCTTCGACTCAGTCTTCGTTTCCTATCAATCAAAAGATGACTGTCTCGACTGGTGCCGGAACTACAACCAAATCTAACTCAAACGACTCATCACGTCGGAGGCGCACCCGATGTAAGAAATGTGACTCTTGTTTGAGGGCTGACTGCGGGGAATGTCACTTCTGTAAAGATATGAAGAAGTTTGGCGGACCAGGTATTCAAATTAGAAATGACATAAAATCTCCGATTTTGACCATATTTTTAATTTGTCCGCACAGGTCGTATGAAACAGTCGTGTATTGCGCGCCAATGTTTAGCGCCTGTATTACCGCATACGGCGTGTTGTATGATATGCGGTCGCGACGGATGGGAGAAACTCATTGACCCCTCCATTAGTGATGAGACGGCATCTTCTCTGATGGAATGCTCCCAATGCTGGGAAATCGTTCACCCGTTCTGTTTGAGCGATAAGTTCCCACAATTCCTCGCAAAAGACGGTTCGTATCGATTATAACAATCAATTGATTTACATTTTCTTTACTCTTTGACAGCCATTAGAAACGAAGATCTGCCCAACTCTTGGGAGTGCCCTCGTTGTGTCAAAACTGGTTCCAAGAACACAAACAAATATCAAAAACTGAAATCAACTCCTTTTATGACTAATTGTTTGCAACTCAAGAAAGAAGACAATCATTTGGAATGCGTTGCGTCAGAACCGCCCGAAAAGAGGAGTCGACTCTCCAGCGATGATTCGCCGCCTAATAGTGACGACGAAGACGACAATACTTTGAGACAAAACCACAAAAATCTAAACAATAATAATAACATTTGTAATAATAGTAACATTTCATTAGACAATTACAGCAAAGATAATGAACACGAAGATACCGACAACAGCAGTAGTTCCAGTCAGACTGAGGGTCACAATGGGTCTCCTAGTTATTTGTCGCGACCGTATTCTTTAGTTGGCCACAGCTCTACGTCAGCACACGTGAGATCCTGCGCCAGATTTCCACTTTTGACTCAAGGATTGAAACAAATGAGTCCTTCGAATAGTAATTTGAATTCTGTGAACAAAAACAGTTATGCTTTTAATACAAACAATAATTTTAATAATAACAACAATAAGCCTGAAGTCAAGGGTTTGGCCGCTCTTATGAACCCTAAGAAAAAAAATGAAACCTCAAGGGATCGACTCTTTAAAAGTCTAAAAGGTTTGAAGAAGTCGTCGGAAATGTCGGTCCGATTCAGTTCTAATTCTTCGAAAAAGTCGATTAAATCGAATGGATCTCAAACGACAGTAACAACCAGTACCTCATCGATCAGCACTCAGAGCAGTAGCTGTTCATCGAATTCTTGTTCATCGACTTCTAGTTCGTCATCGAATCAAAACTCGCAAACTCTAAGTCCGTGTCCTTCAGTTTCGATGTCTTCATCGACGACACAAAACATATTTACTCTAAATAGTGATAAAACAGAACACAATAGCAATCAAATCAAAAGGGAAATACACGACGAGTCCACTGATGAAGAAGAGATGGCTCAGGTGACCCAATCCTGTCCTAAACAGGCCAATGGCTGTGCTTTCAATCAGATGGTCAGTCAGATCCCACCTCAACGAGAGATAGTAAGACCTAAATATGTGGTGAGTTATTTGGTCAGAATTAAGTCTATGTTTTCACTAATGAGGGCTTTCTTTTTAGGTAAGACCCGCTCCTCTCGACTGCGATATATCTGAATCTGAAGAAACGGATGAGTCAGACGATGATTGCGATGAAGACACGAACGACACAAACAAAACCGTCCGAAAGGAACGACTAAAAGCCAAACAGAAATATCTGAAGAAATTTCGAAATAAATTGGCCGACAATATGTACGACGAAAGAGATGTTGTCGTTCCCGTTATGGAGCACTTGTCTAAAAACGATTTACTTAATTGTATGCTTGTCTGCAAACAATGGAACGGTATATCAATTGATGTCTAATCGATTTGATTAATATATTCATTGAAATTATCGAAATTAATAGCGTTTTCAATGGAACCCAAATTATGGCGATATTTGGATATCAATCAAAAGAAAATGACTTCACACATATTGATGGGAATCGTGAGAAGACAACCGCGACATCTGAATCTCTCCTGGACTAATATAAGCAGACGTCAACTTGACTGGTTAATTTGTCGCTTACCACAATTGGAGTCTTTATCTCTTGTGGGATGTGCCGCCTATGTTGTATCTGCTTTGGCAACGTGTAACTGTCCTCGATTGGCCTTTTTGGACATATCCTGGTCAGATTCACTGGACGATGATGTAATCCAAGAGCTTGTGTCGGCCCCCACTGACTCGAGACCCGGTTTAATGGAGTCGAAAACACGGCTCAGATTTTTGTCAGAAATCAAACTCTGCGGTAATCGACACATATTTTCAAAATTTAAAATTTTTCTAACTTTTTAATCGATTAAAGGCTCAAATATTTCGGACAAAACGATTCGTTTGATTACACAAAACCTGCCGTTCCTTAAGAGGATTGACTTTTCTAACTGTAACAAAATAACAGATATGGTTAGCCATTGCTCTTCAGCCCTAATGTTTCCTATATTTATATTTTGAATTTGAATTACAGGGGATCGGAGTGTTGGCCACCGCCAGAGCTAAGGACTTGACTTACTTAAAGCTGAGCGCCTGCAGTAACATTTCAGACCTGAGTTTCATTCACCTGAAGAAGTGTCCAAATATTCTATATCTGGACCTAAGAGAGTGTCCACAAGTAAGCAGAAGTGCGTGCCTTCAGTTTATGAGTCAATACCCGCCTCAGACTAAACTCATCTGTAATAGCAATTGAGGCAAATCATCAAAATTGTTACAGTTTTGACTCTTGGCCATCTTAAACAAAATCTACTCCTTATTTATTTAATCACTCATTTTATTAGTAATTATTTGTAAAAAATCATTACTCAACTCATTGCTAATAATTGTGAGTAATTTAACAGTTATTCAAAGTGTGAGACAAATACAATACAAATATTATATAATTATTCGACAAAATCTTATTTTGATTTTGAAATCAAAAATATTATAAATAATTTTTATTTTTTATATAATTTGCGAATTAATATACCATTTATTTATTTATTATTATTATTATTATTATTATTATTATTATTATTATTATTAATATAATTATTAGTAAATATCGTCAAAACTGACCACAAATGTAAAGCTATTTTAAAACATCAAAATATCTGTAAAAATGTGTAAAATTATTGTAAAAAAGGATTTCTATAGTTTTAATTGAAATGTAATTATTTATTGTTATTATAATTATTGGACTGAAAATACAATTAAAAAGTTAGTCAAATGTTTAAAATACATGTTTGTGAACAGCTTTAAGTCAACATGCAACTTTCTTAAATGAAAGTTTTGAGTACAACAGTGTGAGTAAGGCATTCGTAAAGCCTCACATATTCTATGAAAATGTTTCACAAGTAATATAACAATTAATAAATTATTGAAAAAATGTTTTGAATGTGTTATGAAAGTTATAACTAATAACAAATGCATTTATAAAACAAGTTATTAAATGCTTACAACCATAGTGTCGATGGCTTTTTACAATTAATAAATAATTAGAATGAGATAGCAACTCAATATTACGAGTTTATACCTTGAGTAATTTGATCATGATTTGTTTTAAGAAATCCGAGAAAACCTACAAATCCGAAAGAAGCAAACTGTGCATGGTAAATTAGATCTGATCTTTAGGCAAATTATTTTCGTTTCTGTTTGTACAGGAGCGAATTGAAAATCGAGTGCTTTTTATGGATGAGCTCTTTTGGTGAACCGATTTCTGCGATCAGTCCCTTATCGACGACAATAATCTTATCGTAATTTAAAATATTAGATATTTTGTGTGCAATCGATATAATAGTTTTGTTGGTTTTCAATATCAGATCCAATAATATTTGTTCGGACTCTTCGTCGAGAGAAGAGGTCGACTCATCCATAATAAGAATCGGCGAATCGCGGAGCAGAGCTCGAGCTATGCATAAGAGTTGCCGCTGTCCAGCACTCAGACTCAGACCTTCTTCAGCGATGGACTCATCCAACCACTCAATGCTTTTATTCAGATTCAATTGCGACAAAACTGACCAAATCTGTTGATCTGAAATCTCATTATTCGGATCCAAGTTTTCCCTGAAATGATTTCAAACATTATTTTACTCATCAATTATTTGCTTCAAACTTACCGAACAGTTCCGGAGAAGAGCACCACATCCTGAGGGATCATGGACAATTTACTTCGTAGTAAATGAGTTGGTATTCCTCTTATATCAATGCCATCGATAAGTATTCTACCATTTGATACGTTATTCAATCGAAATAATGCGCTCATTAGTGAGGATTTTCCACAACCAGTGCGGCCACAAATTCCAACCTACCAAGTTAATTTGAGTTAAACTTGCATTTAGGCGAAGAGTGGTATACCTTTTCACCCGGTTTTATATGAAAATTAGCGCATTTTATGACCGGTTCAGCACTGGATTCATATTTAAGAGAGACGTCAATGAATTTGATTTCTCCTTTTTTAGGCCAATCGTTAGGAATGGCTGTCAATAGAATTAATCGATTAATTGAGTAAACAAAAAGTCAATTTACAAACATTGAATGGCCACCACTTTCTGATCTTCAGTTTCTAAATGCATAAACTCCTCGACTCTTTCCACAGAATTCATATACATTTCAAGTGAGGCCAAATTGCGAACCAACCAGTTCAAATAGATGGGCACAAGTAGTGTATAAGTCATAGCCATTCCCACATAAGCCGGACTCATATTCAAATTGATTGCCGCCCAGACTGAGCTAATTGTGGCGAAGAAAAGTATGACTCCTCCCAAATAGTCCAATGCAATTCCTAACAGAATTTGATTGATAACTTTCAAAAATATCTTGCCAAATCTATTTAAAATATTACCAAGCCAACAATTTGCCGAGTTGACCATTAGAAAACAAATATTATTCAGATCCAACAATTCATAGATCTTGTAGGTGAAAGTGAGCTCTTCATTGAAGGCTCGTATTGTCGTCAATCCATCGATGGTTTGGTTGTAAAGTGAAAATATGGGGGACTTTGTTATTGAGTCCAAACGCTGTAACTCTCGTGAAGTGAACCGAAAGAAGTGTTGAACGAAATAATAGATTATAAGAATCGGAACGATTGCTAACGAAAAGTATGGCGTTATTATGATGTCCACTATTATGGCCGACACACACAGGAATAGAAACCGTAGCAAAACGGGCAGTGCTATTGGAAGTTTCTGGTTCAAATTAAATGTAAGCTTAAGCACTTTAAAGACAAGTTTAATGAGTACCTTGTCAATTGTATTCATATCGATAGAGAATCTGTTGATAATTCTACCCAAAGGCGTGACATCGAAGAACTTGAGTGGACACCGGACTATATTTTCAAGCATTCGTGAGTGAAGTTGACGTACGGCTCGAAGTGATGTCAATTGTGAGGACAGGTTTGTTATCAGAGATATAATTATTGTGATTATAGACAATATTGCGTAGCCTTTGATATAATATTCGAGTGTATTGTCGTCACTGGTCTCAGATTTGGACCATTGAGCCAACCAGAAGTCGGACAATACCTTGAACGCCTGCGTTGAGATTATGAGTACAAGAACTGTGAAGGACAGGCATAGGGAACAGCTCTTAAAATAAGACAAATAGACGGTCTTCGAAATGGATCCGGTTTCACGCTTTTCATCACTTATAAGTCGCACAGTCGCTAAACTGGATGTCCTTTCGTGAGTGTACTGTCAAATAAAATATCATTTGATTTCTCTAATCATCATATTTATCAAAACTTACAGGTTTATCAAAAATGTCGTCATCAAGTTTTGGCTCGTTATCGTTATCCGATTCATTTTTGTCTTGGTCCTCTTCATCCTCGTCCTCCTCTTTGATTGAGTTACCAGTTATTGAATATCCAGATGTACGCGAATTGAGTCTTGAAATGGTAGGTCTGGCCCACAGGAACGTCGACTCAGCACTGGATGATAGTTGGGAAGAGTTTCCAAAACTTGACTTCGAATCTACAGAATCTATTGAATGAATTCTTTTGTATGGCGTTAGGGGTCGGTTAGGAACCGTATCATCGGGTTGTGAACCGCATAAGTCATGCTCGTCGTTGTCAGTCCAATCGTGGCAGGGCAAAGGACTGGACGGATCGTGACTTATTTGTCTGATAAACAAGAGAATTCAATTAGTTTCAGAGGAAGACAGGCTAATTTAAGGCTATGTTGTAAGCTATTTTAAAGTACCTGTTGAATGAGACCTGTCTCCGTTTTGCTTTGGTCTTAGGTATGGCTATAGGGACTGATCCGCGACATCCAACTTTATTGGACAGCATTCTGACTAATTTATGTCTTTCTTTAGTGGTTCCGCAGTCCTCTATAGTGGCCTTTTGTCGCATTTGCTCTTCTTTTTGCCTGACCTTGCCCCAATAGGAGAACAGATTGGGGTCTTTGCTCTCAATTTCATGGAAAGAGGCCGAGTGCTTAATAGTTCCCGACTCGACAACAATAATATGGTTGGCGTGACTCAAGTACTCAAACTTATGAGTGACTAAAATTACTGTCCGTTTCTCTGCGATCATAAATTTCTAAAAAGAAAATTATATTTTGTTAGGTTCGAGCACATTTTGATACGATATTGAATGTTTTTGTCCTTGAGTATTTTACAGATAATGGCACTTACTTTGATTGCGTGTTCAAACACATGATTGCCTACTATTGGGTCCAAAGCTGAGAGTGTGTCGTCGAATATCAATGTGTTGGCCGGAGAGTAAAGGGCTCTTGCTAAGGCTATTCGGTCTTTCTGACCTCCTGACAGATTTATACCCCGCTCTCCTATTTCAGTCATATCCCCGTTTGGAAGTATATTGATGTCTGTCTGTAGAGCACAGGCTCTAATCACTTTGTCATAGCGTTTCTTAACAAAAGGATAGCCGAACGTTATGTTGTCCTGAAGTGTGGTATTAATAAGCCATGGATTCTGACCGACATATCCCACAAATGTATTCAATTGACACCAATTGACAACACCTTTGATTTTAATCATTTCCCCCATAATTGCGGCTAAAAGTGATGACTTTCCACTACCAACAGAGCCGACTATCAAAGTAAGTTTATCCCTGGGTATTGTAACATTAATGTTGTCTAGCACTGGTATTTCAGTATCGTCCGAATTCCAAGTGAATGAGCCATTCCTTATGGAAACACACATTTCTTCGTTACTACACATTGAATGAGAACTGATTTTTCTGCACTTTGTTTGAAGTTTTGGTTTATTTTCGCAGTTATTCAGCAGAAGATGAGATTCGTTTGCATCAAAACTGGACTTCGAATCGTTTTTCACATAATATTCATCGTTAATGAAAACAGTGTTTCGTGACTGAAGTGTTGATGTCTTTGTTCTCCACGGAATGTTTGGGTCCACTTCTGATTCAGATAGAAATTTGGCCAAACGTTTAGTACTGACCACAGCACTGATCATAATTGGGATCACCTATTCAAATAACAAGAACATTTTCAACACTTTCTTCTGGTTAAAGATTTGTCATAAGCACTAAACTTACCACTGGTATGATGTAAAGGGGGACAGTCAGTTGATTGAACAAGGCTAAGCCTGTAAACACTTTGGCTGCTGTCAGAGGTTGGCCCTCGATATAAGGGAACAGGGCGAATGTTACTAGAGTTACCAAAACAGATGAACCCTGGGTTATAAATGCTAAGGAGATGTTTTAGCAGGCGTTAAGTAATAAGTTAAACCTAGCTAGCTTACTATTTAGTGCTACGTAAATAGCATCCTTTTTGAGAAGTTTTAATTCTTTTTCCCTGATATTTGTGACAGATTTTGCAAAGGTCAGTTCCCATCCCAACAGTTTGAGGAATTTGATTCCCATCAATAATTCTGTTGTTTTCCTTAGTCTTTCATCAGAAATATCCTGCAACGTATTTAATCTTAGTCAAATATTTTAAGAGCGTTTAAGAATGCTTAAATGTGTGTGGAAAATTTAGTGGAAAAATTAGTGTGGAAAATTTGATTAAGGTTATAAAAGTTGATTTTATTCAATGTTTGTTTATTCAAGATATATGAATGAAAGATAAAAATACCATTTCTTGTTCCTGGATCGTCGATAAACTCCTAGAGATATAATACTGAAGTGGAGCCAACACATAGATTGTGGCCGCGCCTATCATCGCGCTATACCCCAAATGATAATACATGAGGTATAGCAGGACTATCATCTGTGGCACACAATAATCCAAATAATAATATTATTAATTATATTTGTTTAAGTGTTTTCTTAATTATCTAATCATTTGTAATGACTCGCAATCATATAGTCATGACTAAAGATAACCATTTCTTCCAAGATATTTAAATTAAACCAAACTTACTTTGAGAGGAACTGCCCATAAGTAGTGACCCATTGAGAATAACTGTAAGAATAATGGCTTTATTTTTGTCATAACTTTTGATTAAAATAATTAATACCATAAATAAATTGTATGAATCTATAGACATGTGATTAACAGCGGAACCGATATCAGCACCCGATCGGACAGTCATTCTGAGTGTTTTGTCGTAAACGAGGCACTATTTTCAATATAAACATTAAAATAATTAAATAAAGTTAAATAAACGACAAATTTTTGTTTATTTATTACATAATTGTTATTAAAAGTGAAGTAAAACTAAATAAATATTGAAATTGTGTTTTAATCAATTGATAGCAATTGAGAGGCACTTACATTAAGTGCTGTTTTCAAATGAATTCCTTCAGCGATGACTAAATGGTTAAAATTATTGGAGAAAGTGCTCTGAAGGAGAGTTGCCACGAGCACAACCAAGGCAACAATATATCCATTGCTTAAGAATTGAGACCATTTTATACAATAGTATTGCGAATCTATGGTCTCTTCATAATTGGTTTCTAATTTTATTTGAGTTTCGTTGACGTAACTGATTATGAAATCTATAGACAGGGGTCCGAATAGAGCGAAGAGATCGGCACAAATCTTGATGACAGCCCCCACAGCTAATGAACTCCAATACGTCTTCCAATAGCACAGCCATAGTTTTACTGGAGTACAGTTCTGTTAGCAATTAATAACATTTTAAATCAGATTAAAAGGCGATTTAAGAACATATATTATTTGCAACCTTTCTATCAGGTAATGATGTAATGAACCTGGTAAACTGATGTTCCGCAGTCTCCTCCTATGAAACCAGAATAAGTATTGCTAATAACTAATATATAAATTTACAGTAGGTAAGTGCCCTAGGTCATCCAATTCCAACGGAGCTTTGTAACCCTTCCTAAGTATTGGGAAGAACCAACTGAATGTGGCTTTGGATAAAAGTGAGCTATAATTTCTCAAATATTTGATTTGATTGATGGATGCTGGCGTCTCCTCTCTCTTATTGAAGATATGGTCGTCGAGTTCAATGGTCGACCCATATTTCGATACTTTCGAACACTGTTTTAGACAAATATTAATTGTTTTTGGATTAGTATTGGAGTCGAAAAATATAATATTTTCTATTATTGTATGGAAAGAGAAGAGTCGATATATATATTCAAATGATTTATTAAATTATTTTTAGCTCCCATTCAATAGTTTTGGCCTCAAATGGAGCTTAAGGTTCGACAAAACTTCATTAGTTCTGAAAATTTGAAGTTATTCTAAAAATTTGACGAATATTTTGTCTAAATTCGTAACAATTCTGTGCTTTTCATTCAGAGTTATGATTATTTATGTCTTTTCTCTATTAGAGGCCTTTTAAATAAATATTGGATTTTAATAGAACTTTTACGACCAGTTTATTCACATTATTTATCATGTTTATTTTGAATAGAATAGCAAATTCCTTAACCAAAATTGTTGCAATCTCATAATACAATTATTACATATTATAGTGAACGCCCGCACAACACGAGTAGGTTTTTAACTGACAAATATGACAAAGATAATTTTGATTTTTGTCCAAACATTCAGAACAACTGTTTATCACTAAATTCGTATAAAAATATGCAAAACTGTCTCCAATGAAGGCTTTCATGTATTGGCAGAACAAATAAATGATTGATTTGTCACTAAAACCAATAATTATTGTTTCCAGTAATATATCAAAACAATGATTCAAAACCTTCTTAATATTCTATTGAATTGATATTCTTTCTCAATATTCTATTGAAATGTCAAATATGTCTATTGATGAGTGACTTTTTTGTTTGATTTGAAACTATCACAATTTTAGACAAATATTTTATTGAATATATTATTTTATAGAAAAAAAGTTGAAAACGCCTTCTATTTTATTATATGTTTTCTCAGCTATTTTTAGAAACTGAATTGAAGGCAAAGAAAAATGATCTTCGAAAAAATACATAAATTTTAATATATCCACAAATTTGTTGATAAATAATAGACTACTTATATGAAGGGTTCTTGTTTAATTTTGTTGCAATTTTCAGAGCTAATGATCTCTTTGGTGTAAAATCGTGTAATTCTTAGTTTTCACTCATTTTGTTACAAATTGTTTGTGATATTAGTTCGCAATTTATTCGAGTGTTGAGAGAATTACAACAAAAACATTGCGTAAACTTTCATTAGTAATGAATTTCGGTAATAGATTGACAGTGAAATTGCAGAATATTCTCATACATTGATGACTAATATCTTGAACTTTTATCTTACTCTCCAATGTCAGTTTTAATTTCATTTAATAACCGGTTCAGTTTAGACAATTTCGCCTAAAACTGGAAGGAATTTAATCAAATGCTCTGAAAACATGAATCATTATGCGATTATAAAAAGTTACCTTGAAACACACAAAAGATTAGAAACAAAAGACTAATTGATTTGCACTAAACTTTCTAATATTGTCTTTTTTAATAGATAAGTCATTTTATTATAAATTGATTCTCAATTAGAAACACAAGAATTATGTATTTGAATGATAATTATTTTGTACAACAATTGGTTTTAATTGTGATAACTGTTGAGTGTCTTCTCGAGTGTATTAACAATTCATTATTAATGTAAAGAATATATTCAAATGTAATCAAATAAATGTGATTTTAATCACATGAAAATCAAATATTACATGTTTTCAATGGTATCTGAAAGACCCTGATCCTGATTTAGCCTGATTGAGCAGGATCTCGGGCCTATCATATCAGACCTGCCTCACATTTTGGTATTTACATCCGTTAGGAATATCCCAAAAATACGAGAAAACCTATTGCGTCATACACTTGAAATCAATAGCTTGATCAGAATAAGTGCTCAGATAATTTAAACACTATCATTAGCTCTCATATACTTGATAATTTTATTCAGTTTGTGATGTCAGCACAAATCAATAGAAAAGTCTCTTTTGGCCCAAAGTTATAATTAAGTTAATAGAAAGTAATATAATCTATGATTATTACTTACAAGATATCACTCTTCAAATTATAAAATCGGTTTGTCATTTGTCATATGTGATAGGTTGTTTTGAAAAATACCAGTTTTTTCGATCAAATTTGAAGGACATTTCACTATTAATATATTTGAAGAACCAGAGCTTTGATAAAAAAAGTGTCTTTACTTGTCTGTCCCATTATTGTCAAATAACTCGAATATTTTTTTTATTTTGCAGCCAAAATGAGAGACACATAAATTTTATCAGGAAATTACATTTCTTATCGCATTCTTTATAAATTACTTTTCAATTAATAAATATCTCATTTGATTCAAATAAATATGAACTCATTTTTCTTAATTTATGCTACAATATAGCCTGAGCTTGGTAACTGACAAATCAATTTTATTAAAATTGACATTTATACATTAAATATATTAAATATATTAATGATTGAAAGATTAAATATAAATATATTATTTAATATATATAATAAATTTTAAGAATACGAGATATGAATCTAAAGTTAATATTATTTTGAAATAACTAGTAATTCAACATTTGTTATGACTTCAATAAAAAATTGCAAATAATAGAAATCAATTTCAATGAATTATTGAAATAATAGTAGACCTGAAACCAAATGCCTTTGATTTCATCTATTAAATATTTGTTCAAAATTATTTATTCACCTAGAAAAGTATACTTTATTAGCTATTTAATTATTCAATTGATTTTATGAGGGCTTTAAAACTATATAACAAAATTGAACAAGTACTTTTCCAATACAACAAAATAAGTCTCCAGAATTAGAGCCAATAAAAAGATTGTTTTGAGTCTCGAATGAATGATTATGGAACAATTGTGGAACAGTTATTTCCGTTGCAACTCATTGCTCCCATCAAAGAGCAGAGTATTTTAAAATGCATCACACGTTTTACAACATAATAGGTAAAAGCGCAAGCAATCTTTTTAAAACTTCATAAAAAGGCGATAATGTATTATAAGATAAAATTGAATTTCATATAAACATAATTCTATTAAAACATTAAATGATAATAAATTGCGAAAAATATTTACCGGTTTAATAATATTCGACAATTCATTGAACGCTAACACCGAGTATATTAGGAAGAGAAGGAAATATGCATAAACTCGGATTAGCTCTAAATACTGATCCTTGTTACTAATCGATACGATGACAAATTTGGCCAAGGATGCAAATAGTGACCAAATCCAGAATGATGTCAACACTAATTTGATGACAATTGATTTTCTTTGGCGAACAAAATGTTTGAGCAAGACTATCGCTATCAAAGACGATATAACACTCAACACAAGTGATAACAAATCAATAATAAAGAGTTTTTTAAACAAATGAAAAATCAAAAGCAATTCTAAAATAATTAGAAAATTAATTGAAAACAAAGTGAATAACGAAAATTGTTTCACTACTTCTTCGTTATATGAGTGAAGAAGTTTTTCGACAATACTTTTGGGTTTTCGGTGCTTTTTCACTGAATTGAGTACAGAGTTATCATTGATTGTGGTATTTGGCGATGAGTTCGGTGTAGTCTTCAAGTGCTTGAAATCAACAAATTTTTTGCGTTTGAATACAATAAATATAATTAGTATTGAAATGAATATCAAATTAATAATTATTGACAACAAATCGATTTGACAATAAGATAGCGGAAAGTGATCTTCACTTTTATCACTCAATCCATTACTTTGCGATGAATGCGAGCAAAACATGTTTAAAAAAATATTTAAAAATCCTCCTGGATTAATTAGAGTTTGTAGCGACGTCAGGAAGATTTAACCTTATAAAAGTTGATTGCAGAATTTAGAACTTTCATCGATTTCATTTGTATAAGAAATAAACGAAGAAAAAGTTGATAGTTTCAAAAGACAATCAGCAGAGTCTCACTTCATATGATTGAGACCAACACGAAGTCTGGCGAATGACAACAAAAAACAGTTGTGTTTCACTTCACTACGACTGAGTGACGTTAGACAAGAAGTGCTGCACTTGTATTATGCTTTAGAGTTAAGTACCTCAACTTGGCCTCAAATAACTCTAGTGATCCACTCCTACCCATGAGATAAGATTTATAAACACAATTCAATATTCTTTCCCTAATTATACAATTTTTGTGTAAATCCACCACAACTTATGTAACACCTATGGCTCACCTCTTCTTCGAACCAAATAGTAGTTCCAATTATCAAGTATCAAGTAACCATCGAGTATCGAAGTGAAGTGAAGTAAATAATTTTGTGCTGTCTCTAAAATGTCTAAAGAGTTTGACTGTGAATATAATTTGATCCTTGAAACTCTGAAGA
>JAQGCS010000872.1:0-17388 GCA_034702105.1 Fuscozetes fuscipes
GAAACTGATGTCCAAAACATCGCTTATTTGAGAGACAAGTCTTACAAAGAATTACTGAAACGAATCGAAAGACTGATATTTTTGGAAATTTTGTGCCGAAAATTGGATTTAAAAATAATTTCATTCAAAATCAAACAATTCCTCAAATAAATGTTTAAATTATTGTTTTGCAAAAGTTTTCAGATTTATGTTTTGAGTAATGTATTAATTATAAGACAATTCGCTAATAAAATATATTGAAAAAACTGAAATTTAAATGTTTTGTTAATTAGATTATTGAGTTGTTGTGCGCCCACTCCTGGACTTAAAATATTTTTGTGACTCATTTAAGTCAATTCATGATTTCTTTCACTTTAATGTATTCACAAAACAATAGAAGTTTTAAACACTTGACTATAGAATAGACTCTGCGGTCAAATGGATAGAGTTCTCAAAACTTAAAAGTGCTGAGAAGTCAGAGCTTTGGAGTTCGAATCCAGAGGTGGGCTAAACATTATTTGAGCCAAAAGTAAAATACATCACAACATATAAAATATACAAAAAAAAGTCTAAGAGAAAGCATCAAAAATCAGTCACATAAAATAGGAGGAGAGAAGGGTAGGGGAAAAGGCGCGGGGGGAAATTTTAAAAAAGTAGGCTATCTCTTTTGCCTTTTTTGACGCATTCACGCGCACAGCGATTCTCGGGAAACCCCGAGAATCGCTCATCTTTTTGTATAATTCGGATCAATTTATGGAAACATATCTTTATTTGAAGACATAAAACAGTTATGGATTATATTTAAGGATAAATGTCAGCGAATTAACAGTTGTTATATCGGCGACAATCAAATTTTGGCCATCAGTCAGCCCGAGTTCTTGAAGAGTCTTCTTTAGATTCGGTCGCGTCATCTCTTCAATAGTGGCCACACTTTTCATATAAAGCGTTTTAGTTTTTCCCTCGGGAGTTGTCGTCACAATTCCTGGTCCTTTCATTTGGAATTCGGTTATAAAAAATTCGATAACGTCTTCGAGTTTATCGCTAGGTTTGAATTTAATGGTTTTGGGAGTATTAGAGCAGACAATGCAGTCCTCCTTCTTCTCTGCCTCATAAGTATACATATAAATACCTTCGCTATCATTGAATATCATATAATTCTTGAGATATGGCGCACAAGAAGTGACTATTTTGAAGGCCTCTGTGGCACAGGAGGCAGCGATCACCGCATTGGTTGAGGCCACGGCTGGAATTATATGTTTGATTACGCCCTGAGTAAGTCTGTAGTTAACACCTTCTATATTGAACTCTTGAGCCCTTTCCATAGACTTCTCGTAAATCCATTGCAAATGGTTGGGATCGTCGCCATCGATGTAGACGTCTTCGCCAAACGGCTTCTCTTTGGGCCACAACAATACCTTTACATATTCTATGCAGTGCTCGGGCAGTCGTGGTGTGTGTGCTATCGTACAGAGCGGGTAATTGACTTGTGGTGGGAAGAGATCTAAAGTGCATTCTATACAAGGAGTGCCATAACCGGGAAGAATGACTCTGGCATTTCCTTTAAAGCCTTCAGTTCCGCCATCAATGAGCGGAACCGTTGAAATGACTTCACCGGTCTCTTCGTCTAATTCTAAGAGATTATAAACCATGGAATTGATCCAACGGCGGGCTAATATCGAATCCAAACCACAGACTATTATCTGGAACTGTCTGTAAAAGTCCTGATCATAGTCTTGGATGGCTTTGTGGTGAGGCGTAACCCTTGAACCCTCTACTCTGGACATAATGAACTGTGCGGCCACTTCAGCCTTAGAGCGACCGACATCTTTAGTTCGGAAGAGGAACTGTCGGTTCAGATTCGAGATATCAATTGTGTCCATATCTATGACATCGATGTTCAAGAAACCCATTAATGCCAAGTCTTTAAGGAGTTCACATCCGAGACCACCGGCGCCCACTACTAGCACTCGACACTCATTCAATCCCTGCAACACTTCAGGCGAACTAACAAATCCTTCGACAACAAACGGACCCATTCTTTCGGTAATTTTACTGACGTGTGACCACCGTTTGGATGTGTCTATCGATGACATCATTTATTACATAAATAAAACAAAAATTGAAACTAAAATCAAATTATAAGAAATGACACAAATTTTCGCACAAATCGATGATTCAATGTTTACTTCAAATTGTGCTGAAATTTGGCGGTTATTCACAAAAAATGTAGTGATTTTTAGAGGCGAGCGATTGAAAAGTGCCAAAAATTAATATGATATGAACCACATTCACAATTAGGGAACAAATCATAAAATAATTGCTTACGTTATATGTAAACGATTTTATTTTGGTCACCATAGCAACAACAGATATTCAATGACGAAAAAAATTGTTTGACAATCAGTATACAGTCGAACCTTAATATTGCTCATCTTTATAACCCTGGTTAAAGTCACCCTCATTGAAAATAATGTTAAACTTTTATAATCACTTATCCCAATACTATTTCACATTGTTGTTGAGATCCCGAAAACTCTTTCACATAAAGATAAAATTGATTCACATTCATACAAACGCCTATGAGTTCAAAGACTTGTTTAGTGAGAGCTTCTCCAACGAAAGTTGGTTTCATTGCATAACACTACGCTTATGCAGTAAAGACGGCTTTCGAAGGGGTTTACATGAATGTTAATGAATTTTCGATTGTAATTAGCAAATTAGGGCATATATTCGCCGATTCCTTCTTAGACGGCTTCTTTAACGGCTCTGAACTTAATTTTATTATTAAATGACATTTGTTTTGATTAATAGTTTTATTTGAATCAAAATTAATATTTCGTTCATTAAATGTAAAGAAATGGAAATAAAAATAACTTTTGTTTTAACCTATTTTCAAATCTTTTGAAATCTTACGTATAATACAATATTTGTTTAAAAGTGTGGAAATGACTCGAAATTGATTCACATTTGTCTCAATTGAGCCAAACGTTTCGAGAGGTCGTCCTGTTCTGTAGAGGCGGCCGTTGCGGTGCCAATAGAACTGGTCTCACCCGTAGGCAACTCCATATTCAACTCAAGACTAGACATAAGACAGGCATTAATAACAGAAATGTCATAAGTAGAGAGAGAGTTCATACCCGGCCTCATCCGCCACCTGTTGCATAAGGCTGTCCACTTGGTTCTCGGGTGCCGTTATAGTAGTAGTGGAGGACATGGCGTTCTCCATAGTCTGTGTCTGAACGTCTAAGTCCTCAAATTGTTTCTCAAATTTGTCCATAATTTGGGAAATCTTTTCCAAATTCATTGATTTCATGGCGCCGTCCATAGCTTTGACGACTCCTCCCAGTGATTGGGTAACTTTTTTGGTGGTGACCGCCGTCTGTACGCGAGAGGCGACGGCGTCGATGCGGGCAGACATTCGCAAGTAATTCAACGCCTGATTCTTCTGTCGGATGGCATTTTCGGCGTGTATTCGGGCGCCTTCGATGTTACCTATGGACAGGACAGTCATCATAAGTACAGAATGTGACAAAAAGGCAATCAAATACCCTTTTGAATGGCTTTTTTGCATTTGAGTTTCTCCTGTTTCTCGTCTTTCTCACACTTTCGGGAATTCCTGTCCAACTCTTTGGCCGCAAACTTTAAATTAAACAAATGCTCTGAAAAATAGTACATCTAATTAATCATGGCAAATTCAGACAAATACACAAAATTGACTCAAATGAGACAACAAATGAGACATTAATATAATTGATTCATTATTTTATGACTTACTCTCCATTTTTGAAATTCAATTAATTTGAAACCAAATTATAATAAAATTTATATAAAATTAAAAATTAGTCAAAAAACAAATGAATAGTAAAACAAAACAGGAGTTTAGGCAACAAATGATTGACTCATTCACTGATTTTCACACTTTTATCAAACTATTGATTGCTTTAGTCTTATGTCACTTTGTTTTTGTATTCATATAAAATGTTACAAAGATGTGAGCGAATGAGTAATGCAACTAAATCTCATTTTAAATACATTTCATATAATTTAATTAATGTTATAGTTTTAAATTAATTTTATGAATATTTTCAATAGTGTATTAATATTTAATAATATTGAATTAATTAAACTTTGATTATTATCTTAGATCTTTTATATTAAAAATAAATAAAAAACAAAGCATTTTAACTGTAATAGTTAGGGGTCAACAATAGTCATCATTTTTAAATAACAAACTTTGTGAGAGATTGTAATTGTTGTCGAGTTGAAGGTATTTTTGAAATGCATTCACAAACAACGATCTGTTCAGTGAAAACAAATACCCAAGGATAATTTACGCCCAACAAAATAAATCTAATTTTGATCCTTTGGAAAGCCATAGATTTTAACAAAAATGCGGTAAAATTTCAAAATTCATTTTATTTGTCGTCAAAATTAATTAAATTAAAAATTGTTTAAAAATTTTACTCAAAATTTGTTTTCCATAAATAATGGGTTCATTTGATTGGAACCAAATCCACAATCAATCAATTTTTCCGAGCGCTCGGATTCGTTCCAATAGAGGCGGATGCGAGTGATACCAACTCGAGTACAGCCAGTCATAGAGAGGAAATCCCAGGTTGTCTTTATTGAGTTTAATCAAAGCACTTCTTAAATCTGCCGCTTTATTAAGGTGTTTGGCGAAGGCATCGGCGCCGAACTCAAAACGACGGCCCAAACAAGTCATAAGGAATGACAGTATCTGAAGATTGCATTTATTTAATAAATTTGAAGAAAAAGACAATTAATGAATACCTCGTTATATGGCGAGAATATGTACTGGAATATTATGAAAATTCCGATGAAAACTGGTTTACTGTTATGGAACCCGAAGGCGTCGTACAGGTCTTGGTTTTTGTAAAGCAGTGCGAACACAGAGAAGCACAACAATAGATTCGTCTGAGCGATGACCAGATTCTTGAGAATATGGTTGAGCTTCCAGTGTCCCAATTCGTGCGCCAAAACCGCTAAAATCTCGTCATTATTACAGCCAACCTTCTTGTGCTCCTTTTTCGCCGCTTTGTCTTCATTTTCATCTTAAAAACAAAATTCAAATCAGATTCAACCGATTTAATGAATTCGAATAAATACTGTTCTGTTCTTCAGATTCCTTCTGTTTATGGAAGTCTTCTATAAGAGTGTCGAAGAGAACTATTCGTTTGTTTTTATGGAAACCATAGAAATATGCGTTGGAATGAGAGGACCGTTTGGAACCCTCCACAACAAACAACTTCTTTAGCGGAAAATCAATACTTGCGGCCAACTTCTCGATCTGATCCTTCAGCTCTCCATCTGGTAATGGAGTGAACTTATCGAAGAGAGGGGCGATCCAATCAGCGTATACTGTCATTAACAGTATGGTTACTACAAAACAAAAGGCCCACAAATAGACAAAGAAGTAGTCGCCGCCCATCTTAACGATCCAAATGGCGGCCGAAAGTATGGGCGATATAATGGCCTGCATTATGACGAACTTCTTCACTTTGTCCTAAATAGGAGAGAAACGATTCAAACCGGTTGTTATAAAAGACTAGACATTTGTTTCTGACCTTCGCATAGAAACCGGCAGTTTGTTTGTTGAATCCATGTCGTTCTTCAATAACAAACGTGTTGTATAAACTCCAGGGTAAGTCAATTATGGTTGAGATAAGGGAACCAATCAATACAAACATCAATGTCTGGAGAATTTCACTGTCGGGTCCATAACCTATCTTATCGACTAAACGACCGGAATATCTCCAAAGCAATGGAATCGCTTCAAACCATAAGATTATCTGAAGATTAAAGGATTAAGATTTGATAATCAATGAGATTAACTCTAATGTCATCTCACAGTTGACAACAATTGGTTCCAAACGGAGACATAAAAACCAAACCGAGTCTTATCGATGTTGTAATCTCTGGCTTTCATAAGAGTGTCGTTGTCTAACACTCCGATCAGTTCTGACGGCACTTCAGACACACTTTTGTAGATTTTGTACTGAAATAAGATAACCATTCATTCAAATAAATGTTCTTTCATTTCATGTCATACCTGTCTTGAGGAGAGATATAAGTCCCAAATGAAGACAATCCACGAAAATATGAGCACCGAAATGAAGATGTTGTTTGGCGTCCAGTAATCAGTGAGACACTGACCCACATACTTGTGGAACGCCTGACCAAAGATGCAGGACATTTTAACTCTTGAGATCCAATGATTTCAATTGAAAACTGTGTGATATTCTACTAATTTGATGACAAACTAAATGATTTGACACATGTTTTATGAATCAAATGTTAGATAAATAAACGTTTGCTTAACACAAGTCTCTCACAAAAGACGTTACAAAACACTATTTGTTGGACCCACCCTTTTGTTGAAATTGTCTTGTTAATAACAAGTTTTTACGCAAATGCCTTGGTAAAATATTATCTAATAAAATAAATGACTTTCTTATAGGCAATAGTTTTGTTTTAAAAATATTTATTCAACACTTAAAGCTTATAATAATTTTGCAATCTTGGTAACATAGTGTGGAAGGCTTATATTGATAATACTATAAGCAGGGATGCTCAACCTTGAATCAGGGAGGCACTTATAAGCTTGATATTTATGTTAAGATTCATGAAACTACACAAATTATTCAACCAATTGGTTCGAAATAGAAAACAACAGAAGAAGTGATCTTTTAAATGGTGGCCAAAAATTAAAGCTCATTAAACCCAATAATTATTATAAGAACTCACTTTTCTCTAAAGGAATCCAATTTTATAATGATTTAGAGGACACTATAAAAGCCTCAAAATCTTTGAATAGTTTTAAAACAGTTTGTTTTCAATCACTTTTTAATTAAATTATTTGTTTAAATATTTTTAGCAAATTTTATGTACTCTGAACTCTCGTTAAGAATGACTTTTATCAGTTAAGCACATTCTCAGACAAATAATGTTTTTCATTCATTCATGAAATAAGTGACAAAAAAAAGTTATATGACATTTGAATATCTTTGCTCATTTAAGTTAAACTTATTGTTTTCACTCTCAACCATGGTGATTTCGTTACAATTTATATGAATATGATAGCGTACATGAACATTTAATCATTCACTATGCTTTAAGCTTTGGAACTAACTTATTTTGGAACTCTGTGCAACTACTACTACAGGCCTACAGTGTAGGTCGTTTAAGAGCTAATCGGTTAAGAGCAATATCGGCTATAAGCAAGTGAAAGGTAAAGCACCAACAGTTACTATTTAACGGGTTTTTGATCTTTTATTAGCATTTTCTGATATTGACAAAGGTTTTCAAAAGCACCAAGCGATTGCTACTAAACGACCTGCACTGTAGCATAAGCTCTATCGTTTGATAAAACCTCAAAGTTGACATATGAAAAGTACAGTAAAGCCATTTACTGAAAATCATTATTGAAATCTAATTTTTAATTTGCATTTATTTGTTTACATTTTGTTCTAAGCAATCAACTTATCTGTTGTTGAAAATTCTTCTCAAATATATTATTGCTAAAGGTTAAGATACAAGTTCATTTCAAATTTATATTAAAATCTATTAATGGGTTCGAAATTAGTAACAAAGTCATACTTTTCATGTATGACCTCCTTGTCAACTTTAAGCTTTTATCAAACGATACATCCTAGTTATAATTAAAAATATATATGCTCATATTAATTTCAAAGTTCTTAAAGGATAGCATCGATCAGTTAAAATAAAGTATTACTAAAGTTTAATAATTTATTCTTAATAAGAAGTTATCTCTTATTTAATGTTATCAAAATTTTAATCAATGTTAATAAGAATGCTCATTTACATTTACATTTGTCTGAGCGACAACTGTCTCCGAAAATAGAGCTACAGATGATCTAATCTAAAATATGATAAAATATTTTTGCCTCGAAAACAACCTGCATAATTCTATGGTTTAAATAAGGATTTAAATATTTTTGCAATTCGTCTCTAATTAAAAGTTTTTAATTAATCGAAGCACATGAGAACCTTGCACACACCAATATTTTAAAGATTTGTGGCTTTGAAATGAATTAAAAAAACCAATTAAGTCATATTCCGTTAAAATAATAATAGAATCTTAACAAGAATTGAGAGAAAATCCCACTCATTCTCAGATCCAAACCTTAATGAATATTAAATCAAAATACAGTTAAACTGCAATTTATGCCCAAACTCTGTATAATTACGATTTATGCGAAAAGTGATTTATCCAACATTTTATGTAAATGTGTAAGGGTGTTTTTCCATTTAAATTCACAATTTTCCTGAAAATCCCACAAATACTCAACTTTTTCTCTGAAAATTCTGTTCAAAAATAAGAATTAAAAAGAGATTCGTTTGATTTAAAACAGAATTGGAATAAATATTCATTTGTTTGGACCGACTATTAATCAATTCCTTTGACTCAACTCTTTTGCATTCAATACTTATGTCTTCATTCGAAGGACTTTTCTTTTCTCTAATTTTCTTCTTATATCCTTTAATTAATGGTTGGGACAAAATGGATATTTATGACCAGGGATATTATTCAAATCATAACCGATTCAATAAATGAGTCATTGCTTGGGTAATAGAAGTGTCCATGACATTCCTCTCAATTATAAGAATATTTGCACAGTCAACTGATTGGCCCTCAAACTCATTGCAAACAATTGGTCTACTGTTAAGAAATAGATGTAAATTGCACCATTTTCAAATGTTTGTGTCTATTCTTTGTTTATAAATTATCCTAAATTATTTTTTTATGCAAATGTAGAATAGCTTGATCACATTGCAAATTGTCACATGAGTTTGACAGGAATCGGATTTCGGGCAAATGGTAGGTATTTGTGGCTGTGGGCCATGGTTAATCTCAATGGCTAATCTCAATCAGGATATCTCATTGAACTCAATGCATAATTAAGTTCATTTGAATGTTATCTTAGGAATTGTGAAGAATTAAAAATAAGGATCAAATCCAACATCAGATCTGTCGATGACTTCAAAAATTTTATCGATTTTTATCTTCAATTAAATCGAAACTAAATTCAAATTAAATAAAATAGTTATTCAATGCCAAGAATCAAATGACAATATATGAACCAAATTGTCTTTTAAACACATTTCACAGATATTAATAATAACTACAATTAAAGTAACGCTTTTTTCCTCATTTTTCTCGATCGCAAGCAAACAAAAGATGTGAATCGGATTTAATTAAAGGTTCTTTCAACTGATAAATGTTGAAAACGATAATTATTGTAAAATTGATTACTTGCACATTTTTTATGCCAATTCAATATGCATTAAATTTTGAACAGAAAAACAATTTGCAATATTAATAAAATCCAAATAATTAGTGTTTACTAATTATTAATCATTTTGTATTATTCCAAGGATTTCGGATATTTTTGGCAAAATTGCAAAACCAAATGAAAGTCTCGTATTTAAGACTTAATTAATATCAAATGAATTCTAATTTTTTTACATTAATTGTAATGTATGTAAACACTAATACAAATAAAAAGATTTATTATGACTAAAAAATTTAGAACAAGCAGTTTCGCTAAATTCTCTTCAACTTTGATGAAATTCTTTAAATTGAACCTTGCCTCTTCATATAGGAAAAAGTACAAAACAGTTTGTTTAGTGCATAAGTTTAGCAATAATACAGTTTGAATGTCAACCTTATTATTTAATTTTAATTTTATGATTACCTCTAGTTATGAATGGATTAAGATTATATTTTAACGATTAGTTTTCTTTTTATTAAAAGTGATTCATTATCTCAGAATGTATTTGCGATAAATCAAAATAGAATTTTTAAAAAGATATTCTCCAAGTTCCTCCTATATTTTATTATATTTCATATTCTTTATCTTTGAAGGTTTGAGATTCTTTGCTAGTTATTTTCATTGGTGGGGTGGCTTACAACAAATTATATGCTCTTAAAACCTGAAATCATGTTCGCTGATAGAAAAAGTATTTTTAGCTCCAAATACAGTAAAGTAAAGTTCAAAAGAATAATTAGCATAAATATAATCACAAATCGCTATAAATTTTAATTTCTATCCGTATTTTCCAAAAACAAAACGCAAACGAATTGTGTATATATTGGACTCAAATTCGAATCAAATATTTTATTTGAATTTTTGATTCATATTTGAAATATATTTTCCCTGAAAAGACAAATTGATTGTTCCTTTAATCATATGTAATATAATATCAATTAAATTAAAAGAAACTTCTCTTATATTTTCATCTATCAACTCAAAGAGGGTGAGTAATCAAAACTAGAATATTATTATGATTATTTGCATGTTATCAAGCTATTTTCAAAAATTATTTCAAAGATTTGAGAATAATATAATTTAAATAAAATGACATTTGTCATTAAAATATCATTAATTTCTTTGTCTCTATTGAAAAGTTATCGAAATTATAATAATCCAAAGTTTTTTAATCTTTGATAATAAAAATTTTATTGAGATTATAAATGACTTCAATCTATAGATTGAATTTGGAGCAAAATATGAAGAAATGTCAATTTAATGCTTGAGAAAAATTCAAGGGGGTGGTTCCCCATTAAAATTAATGTCTAAATTTGTAAAAGGGGCAATAATTTCCTCGAAATATAATTTTTCTTACAATTCGGAGCACTTGTTTGTATGACACCAACAACTTTCTCACAGATTTTCGTGGAAAGTTGCACTCAATGGGAATACACACAATTCTTCTTTCAGTAGAAACTTTGGGCCAACTTCAAGGTTAACCCATTTACTATTAAAACCACTTTGATTTTGTCAATTAATGGGACTCTTGATTAAAATTAACAATAAACCACTTGATTCTAGTTAACAATTGAATATGTTTTACCTAATCATTGGTTATTAATGAATGCGAGACTCAAAACTTTATGACTCCTATTTTGTTTAATAAATTTTTGATAAAACTTGAAATTTATTTTATTTGTTTGCAATAATGAGAAGAATTTTAATGTAATTTCATTTGTTTTCTGTGCTATTAATTATGTATTCCTCTTGTATTTCATAATATAAGTAATTTCTGAAATCAATCAAAATTATTGTAATTCAATGATATAACTGAATATCAGTTTTATTTACTGCTCAGTGATCACAAGAAACGGTTTATATTTTGATTTGTACATGTACATTCAAATGTAATTAATTGATAATAAATTGACTTGTTAAGGATATTGCACGGCACAATGACTATTAATATTAGCAAGTAAAATTTCAGGATCATCATTTTGTTGCGCAATTGTGAACGAGTATTAAATCAATTGATTACAACAAACAAAAGACTCGTTTGAAATGAGCGAAGAAATTAGTTTTTAGACAAAATTTAGATTTTAATGCTTTAAAAACTGTTTAATTAGGAATTTCTAAGAAAATGAATATCACTTTATCTCAATGTCGACACAAAAGTGAAACCTGTTTTACATTCAAATCAGTCATTAACTTAACATTCAATTGGTTTTCACTTTTATTCCGTTCTCAGAATAGCTCAGAATAAATGAGAGAATATCTCTTGAATTCAATTCACTTCTTCTCTCATTTGATTGAGAGATGTTTAAGAATTCGGTTTTATTCTGCTTGTTCATTTTAATTAAAGTTTAGTTAATATTCATATGCTTTGATTTTCTTTGTGAAAAATATTCACCAAGTTATTAAACACAAATAATAAATTAGTGAATTTTTTTTAGATAACAAATTGGAAAAAAGTTCTCCAAATTTGAACTTGATCGTTGTCAACCAAAAAAATATCATTACTACTTATACCAAGATGAATACAACAAATATGGATAACTCAACCTTTGCATCGATTTATTCCATCAATTCATCAAACATTAGTTTCATAAATGTTCCCGATTCTAGCGATTCTGCTAATCTAATCTTGAAACAAGTTCATGATTATCTGATCGTGTTCCTCTTAATATGTGTTATGTTCGCAATGGGATGTTCCGTCACAATAGACCAGGTGAGATATTTTCTTTCGATTTTAAAACAAACTTGATAATTCACTTGAATACAAGTTAGTATTTATGTTGATATTTATATGGATATCTTTAAATTGAAAATTCTTTAAATATATCATTTGACCAAGATTGATTTGAATTCTAAAGGTATTAAACCACTTGAGAAGGCCGTTAGGAATCATTGTGGGACTGATCGCACAATTCTTATTACTGCCATTCTCTTCATATTTGCTCATCCATTCGATGGCATTGGACCCTCTCCATGCGGCTGGCCTTCTCATCCTTGCATGCTGTCCAGGTAATTTTAAATGTTGTCCGGTTTAAACAGAAAACTAATAATCGGTCGTTATATAGGAGGGGTGACCTCAAATATTTTCACATATCTGTGTGATGGCGATCTATCTCTTAGGTAGGAATAAATTGAATGTACGATAAAAAGGTTCAAGAAACTTTATTATTAGCATAACTATGACAACATTGGCCACAATTGTTGCTCTGCTGGCAATGCCTTTAAACATATGGTTCTATGGAAGGAGTCTGGAAACGGAGCATTTGGTCATTCCTTACGTTCAAATGTCATTTACTCTCATTCTGATAACAATTCCAGTTCTTATCGGAATGTTCCTCAACTGGAAATTACCAAAATTTACACCCTATATAACCAAGGTATTATTGCAAATGAATTCCTCGAATTCTCATACCTAAACACTTATTGCTTACGTAAGGCCGGAGTGTTATCGGGTTTGGCAATCGTTCTTTTGTGTCAAACATTGGAACTCTTCATATTTCCCGACATATTCAGTGACGTTCCCCTCCGACTGTATATCGCTGACTTCATTTTGCCCATAATTGGATTGTCTTTGGGTTATATAATCGCCAAAATATGTTGTCTAAAAACATACATTTGCCGAACAATCGCTATTGAAATTGGCATCAAAAATGTGGGAACAGCTCTCACTATAGTTTCGCTTTCTTTTCCATTTGAGGTATTTATCCATTGAATTCATTTATTTAACTTTAACCCTATAATTAACTGATGCCTAACACCTTTCAAAAGTATTATTTAATACCAAACAATAATTACCTTCAAATGAAAATTCTTTGAAACAATATAACTGTACAAAAGAGTTGACATTCACTCGGGTTTCACATCAATTGATTAAACACTAATTGTTAGGGAATTGTGTGAAAGTAGTTTAAAGCAATTTTAAATTATTTTCATTATATAATTAATTTTGTTCTTTCAAATCAATTATCAAATTTAATGATTGTATTAACGGTTGACAGCATTTGCGTAAGGCCTGGCTGTTCCCATTCCTCTACGCGTTTTCATCGTTGTGTATCCTAATCATTGCCACAGCTCTGCATCGTTTCATTCAAGTATTCTGTGCGGAAAGCACTCAATTAAGTGACGAAAAAGATCCGGCTTTTGCTGAAAAACTCATTGAAAAGTATTACTTCCTTTGTAAAATAAAAATAGATTATCACGATCATTTTTTCCATAGAGAAATTGACAGTCCAATTGTCATAGTTCGTTCAAAAGACTCAGATTATCGACAAATACCGAAGAATGGAATGAATTCCAGTGTATAAGAATTTAATAGATTTTTTAATTTTCGTATTCAATACAATTATGATAAATTATAAACAATTCAGTCTATATCATAAAAGTATTGCAATTTGTACAGGGTATAAATAATTATTTGTTCACTTTCAATTGTCCCAAGTTCATATTTTACATGTATTTACTCAATTATTATATTAACTTAAATCATGAAATATATATAAGACTAAATGATTTATTGCTTTATTAGTTTTATCTTATTTTACATAACTTTAATATTACAGTGATTTTAATGAATTAATTATTTGTGAAATAAGAAAATCAACGAATTTTTGGCACAAATAAAGAAAAATTTTCGACTAAAAAATGGTATTTCATTAGAATTTTAAATTTTAATGTAAATGTAAATGTAAATGTAAATGTAAAGGGTGAGAACAGCCCTCAAATAATTAAATTAAATCTCTTCCATAAATATCTGAAGTGATTCTAAATTTGAAAGTCCTTGAAATAATCAACCAGGTCAACATTTTTCAAATTTCAAAGTCTTTTCCAGAGATAAATAAAATAAATACATCTAAAAATTGAAATACTTATTAATCACAAATTTTAATTACACGGTTCAGATTGTGTCCATTAAGTCTTAATGGATGTGATTATAGATGCAAATTAACACATCAATCAAATCATATAAAAAGAGGAATTTCACTAAATTATTGACACATTGAGAGACAGTCAGACGGAAATTGTTTCTGTCATTTGGCTGAAGAGTTGATTAATTAAATAAATTAGTTGTAATTTATGTTTTCAATTAGAACCAACGCCTTTCCCTCTTAATGATCTTGAAATATGCAACATGTACAAATAATGCATTTAAAATGATACTTATTAATTAAAGTTTTTTCCATACAGAACTTGATTAAAATTGGCGTTTGATCAATTTCCAGATTGTTTTGTTTAATGATATGATAAACAAACAATCTAGTGAACTCGCAATCTTTAATAAATGGTCATGTACTCATTTTATTCGAATTATCGATGAGACCTTGAAAATTGCCAGACTAGTTTAAAGGATTTGACATTTTTGACGTCAATTTTATACAAAATTACAATTACATGATATGTGTATACATTACATAATTTATATATAACTTATAACTGCTCTCAAAATATATTCAATGAAAGAAAAAAATTAAAGAATTTAATTATAGTTATAATAATAAAAATGGAAATTCCTTATAGTATTTACAATGCCTTCACCGTAAATGAGGAGCCATTCACCGGCAATGGCGCCGGAGTTTGCATTCTTCAATTTGATGTGAGTATTAAAAGAAGTTACTTTGAATTGACTAAAATTGTTTTACTTAAAGGATGATATTTCTGATGAAATCAAACAAAATATTGCGACAGAAATGAATTTGATTGTCACCTGTTTTGTGGCCAAAGCCTGGAATAAGGACTCGAATACAGAGAATAATACTTTCACAGTGAGATGGTTTACACCGGTAACTGAATTGGTGCTATGCGGGCATGCCACTCTAGCAGCTGCAAGAGCAGTTTTCGATAATATCCTTCTTAAAAAATCTGATACTTTGATTAAATTTCAAACCAAACTCAAAGGCATTATTGAGGCAAAGATTGAGTCCAATCCTCAGAGAATATCTCTGGACTTCCCTTTGAAAGAGAGTACACCCATTGATATTAAGGCAAATCAATTGATTGAAAATATTGTTCGGAATATTTTGGGTCCCGAACTCTCTATAAATCATATCAAAGACATTCAAATTTGTGAAGAACTAAAGTATCTATTGATTTGCCTCAAAGATGGCGACGATTTAAAGTCAAGAGTGTCACCGGATTTCAATTTACTTTCGGAAACTCAAAACAATAATTCAGTGAAACTCGTAATCGTTACCCAACGACCCAAACATCAAAACGATATCAACTTTCAAACGCGAGTCTTTGCGCCCTGGATAGGGGTCAACGAAGACCCTGTCTGTGGGTCAGCTCATACATTGCTGGCCCCATATTGGAAGCGACAATATAAAGAAAGTGGTATTCAACTAGATCAATTAGTTGGCAAACACTGCTCCAAAAGAGGCGGAATCATTATTTGCAAAGTTTTTGAAAAAACGGTTCAATTAAGCGGCAAAACCAGAACTGTTGTCAAAGGAGTTATGAAAATATAAATCAAATAATTCTTTTAAATCAATGATGGGCAAGGTTTTTGAGTTCAGGGCATACAGGGGTGGGATCAAATGGAAACCGAAAATGGCAAAAAACGTCAATTTTGTTCTAAAACAGCGGTTTCCGGACATTTTTGCATAAATTCAGATCTAGTATGTTCAATACAGTTTAAATTAACTAAGATGAACAAAACTAAGGAAAAATGACGGATGTTCGGGGAAATTCGCCAAATCTAAAGGGCTAAACTAAACCTTTAGTTTCTCAGCGCTTTTGGTCCACTATTTTTCAAAGTTGATGGACCTATGATTTTGCTCAGGTTCAAAATTTTCAAACTCAGAGGGATTTCTGAAAATCGCCCTTGCTTATTCCTGTTTTAAATTATATTCGTTTGAAGGCATTACTAAAACTGTTTTATCGTTTAATGTTATCTCTGAAGATAATATTCAAAATCAAATCCTTATCTAAAAATAAAACTCCAATTCATTCAAAGAACTTCTTATGATTTGTGTGTAAAGCGCTGTAAAAAAGTGGACAATGAAATTTCCTCTTATTATTGTCGATGCTTTTACTTTAGATGACCGACCCTTCACAGGCAATGGGGCTGCCATTTGCATTCTTCAGTTTGATGTAAGTAAAATGACCTGCCACTCATTGCACTTATATTTGATTCATATAAAGGACGAAATTTCAGACGAAACAAAGCAAAAAATGGCCGCAGAATTCAATTTGAGTGAAACTACTTTTGTGGCCAAAGCTTGGAATAAGGATTCAAAACAAGGAAATAACACCTTTACTATCAGATGGTTTTGTCCGACAACTGAAATGCGATGGTGTGGGCATGCCACTCTAGCTTCTGCAAGGGTCATATTTGACAAATATCTATCAAATTCGGTTCATTCGGTCAAATTTGAGACAAAATATAAGGACGTTATCGGAGCAGACATTGATTCAAATCGAGAACAAATATCGTTAGACTTTCCTCTAATTGTTTGCGAACCCATAGATATGAAAACTAATCCTTTGATTGAAAACATTGTTCAGAATATTCTGAGTACTGAACTGACAATCGATGATATCACAGACGTTCAATATTCCGAAGCAACAAATTATTTGCTCATTTGCCTCAAAGATGGCAATGATTTGATCTGGAAGGTTTCACCCGATTTCAATAAGCTGTCAAACGCTCCAAAGAATGATCTAGTCTGCGCTGTAATTGTCACTCAAAAATGTACTAATGAGAACAATATTCATTTTTATACGCGAGTCTTTGCACCCTGGCTCGGGGTTAATGAAGATCCTGTCTGTGGGTCTGCTCATGCAGTACTGGCCCCGTATTGGAACAGGAAATATGAGGAAAATGGCGCTCAATTTGGAAAACTGGTCGCCAAACATTGTTCTAATCGAGGAGGGATTATAACATGCAAAATAAGTGGAGATAGGGTTCACTTGAGTGGTAAAACTAGAATAGTTGTAGATGGTAAAATTACCATTTAAATTTGCCATCTTTTTTAATGTTTTAAACAAATAATATAATTGTGAATCTTCTATCATACAATGTAATAACTTATTACACTCGAACCTCCCAGTTGTGTAGTAAAATTTTTACCAAAAATCACCTAACAACAGGGAGAGATGACAACAG
>JAQGCS010000873.1:0-17372 GCA_034702105.1 Fuscozetes fuscipes
ACCTTGGTCCCCCCTTTGAGTTTTATCGGTTTTTTTGGCAGCAAATTCAAAAAACTACCCCCCTAGCCACCCCCCTAGAAAAATTTTTAAAAACTACCCCCCTATACCACCCCCCTAGAGCCAAAAAGCTTGGGCATCCCTGATGTAATATATATCAGGTATACTTGCAAAATAAAGGAAATGAATACAAATTGTGGAAAATATAATCGTTTACAAACAGTTATCGATATTATTTAACTTTGTTCTAAATTTAGAGTAAATAAGCCAGGCACTAATGTAAAGCTAATTATTGAAAGAATATTCCAAAAGATGTTAAATAAGTTTGACATCAATTCATACCGTAATGAAAAGTGAAAGAAGAGTTGAGACAAACGGAGAGCAAAGCAGTGAAACACTGAAAATGTTTTGGAGACGAATCCGAGAATATTTGATGACAAAAGTTGTTCGCTTCAAATATTATTCACTTAATCACGAAAACAGTTGAAACAAAATTGGAGTCAAATGAATAACTGGCAAAAATGCAAATCAAAACTTTGGGCAAAGAATAGAATAAGTGATCAATAGATTGGTTGCCAACTGTTGTGTTATTAAATTTTGTGTGCAATTAAACGAAGCATTAAAATCAGGACAACTTGAAAGGTCACACAAACTTTAAAATTAAGACTTACTGGTTGTTAGTTTAGATGACGTGAATACAGTCTAACGACCCTTTACTTAACCGAAACTTTGGTTAAGACAATAGTAACCGTATTGAAGGCATCGGCTCTGGGCATAAAACTCAGCCATGCATTAAAGGCATAGATCGCATCTCTCGCCTGTGTTTTGTCTGTTCATTCGTTTACACTATACTTAAGATTAACGCGAACTTAGATTATCAAAACCCAAGCCTTATATAACAGGTATATATTTATGCAATAGTTTCTAAACTCTATGATGAAAGCATTCCGTCTAAGGCTGTGTCTTATTTTTGTTTCCACTAGTGCTCTAAAAGGCTCTTTACTGCTAACTGTGCCCACACTTAAGCAAATCTAAGCAACAATTTATATACAATCAACTTATTTGCAATCATTTTATAAATATTTGTTTAATTGATTCACATTTTATCTTAACATTTGTCGATTCGTTAATTCATTGCTGATGTTTATTGTATTGCATTTCAACTTCAAAACACTTTCCTTAAAATTTTCCCACAAAATGTTTACTTTCAGCCAATAATACCTAATATTTTATTACTCAATAATTGAAAAATTTCAAAGAAAAGCACAAAAACTTTTTTCAAATTTACTCGTTATAAATGTTATGTAAAATATCAATAATATATTAACGAATGAAATGATGGGAATTCCTTGTTCAATTTCTTACTAATATATTGACGTTTTTGGATTTTGCTTTGACACTCATTTTTTAGAAATTACTCATTACACCTCTAGTTTATTATCTGATACCAGCATAAATTTTATATTGCTGTTATAAACTTGAATATATTAATCTAAATTTGAAACTGAACTAGTAAAAACTCATAGGAAACAGATATGGCTGTTCGGAGAAGTGTTGAAGTAATAACTTTTCAAGCACTAGTAAAACAAGAATATCCCACACATTCTGGAGTCACACCTGAAAAAGTTATGAAGTTTATAGCTATGAATGCTTTGCTTCAATTTATTTCAACAATATTTGGATCTCTTCATACAATTGACTCAAATTAAATAATTTGATTCAATATTTTCAAAATTGTTCTGTCAATATATTGCATCACATTTTCAAAAATTGTCAAAAGCTATGCATTTTGTTCGATACTTTTCTTTTAATTGAGCAAAATCATATTTAGAAGGCTTTTAGTTTGGATGCCATCGATATCCTTTGATTTTTTTATTTATTGCAATTCATTATATTGTAAATTTCAAAATGCTTTAGAACTATAATTTTTTCACCAATGTAATTAATATAAGAAATCGTCTATTAATAGTAGATTATTAATAATAGAAAAATTATAGTAAAAATAACTAGGTCATATAATTAGAATCTAGTCTTTATAATAGCTATAAAAGCGATAAATATTACATTTGGCGAGAAATTAAAAAATAGACATTTTTAAGGAAATATGAAAATCGAGTTCAAAACTATTGACAACTGTTGACAACTCTTCATAGGAATTATGGAATTATTAGCGACACTAATGATATGATATCAATAAACAAAAGCTTTTATGAAATAAAAATGAATATTCGGTGCAATCGATTTGATGACAGATTAATAATGATTTTATTGATTGATTATAGCATTTATTTGAGTCAATGATTTGATTTAAGGTTTGCCTCAATATTTCGGTCAGATTTTTGGAACCAGTTTTTAATTAATTAATAATTCATAGAAATTAATCGATTCCTTCATAATTATTGTAATTATTGATTAATGCGTCTAATAATCGAATTTAAACCAATTTTCACTCCAATCCATTCAAATGTGTGGTTCACTCCATTTTAAATAAAAGTAACTAGACATTCTCATGCCATTCAGACATACTTATTTATATTTATGAATTTGAGCTAAATGGTTAAGATGACCAACAATTTTATACAATCAAATCCCCCTCTTTATAATCTTTACTTGGTTATAGTCCAAGTGAAAATAACTTCAAGATTACTTTGTTATAATCTCTACCTTCGACTGAATTTCTTTAATGTAATAATTTATATGATTTGTATTGATTTTATATTTGTTTATTTGATAAAAATTTGAATTTTTTGGATTTATATATATATTCTTTATTTTTGGTTTTCGGCATTTTTAGGGAAATTATTTAATAATTTAAAATTAGGCATTCGGGGCAACATTTTTGCTCCAGTGTCTCAACTCTACTAATAAACAATAAGAATATGTTTTTGAATAAATCAGAAAATATGATTATGTGATTGCTAAATTATCCAAAAACATGTTTTAATGTTTTACTAGAGCAAATAAGAAATTTAGAAATTATGTATTCCAATTTTTTCTTCAAGTTTTTCAAATATATAATATTAATACAATAATATAATATTATTAACAAGAAAATTCATCATTATTTCTTTTTCAAACAAGGTCTTGATAGTCCTTGATCATTTAAAGATTTGATCTTGAATTTGAAAGCGATAAAATCAGAAGCATAATAGTAGTATAAAGATAAAAATGCACTTGGACCATTTCTAAATAGTGAACGAATTTATAATTAAATTGAACGAATAATAAGAATTTAGAGAAAGGTTGATTATGAGGGCCATCTACAGAGTATATGTGAGGTTAGAGTATCCCTTAAATGTTACTTTTGTGCAAAACATTGATTGTATGGTTTTGATGGATATGTTTGATATGTTTGGTATGTTTGGCGCCACCGACGATATTAAAGCCGTTCATAACATTTGACGGACTTTTAAATCACATTTATTTGCCTTAAATTTTAATCAAATTTTATACACTATTTTATAATTAGTTTTGAATTTATTTAATGAAATAACAAAATTGTCTTCAAATTAAATGAAAAATTTGCTCAAATTGTGGTTTAAATCGATATTATGGTGTTCTTCTTGAGGTGATGCCCAACAACTAACTGATGGCATCATTAGAGGAAGAAGTGTCTAAACTACAGCTCTTCAAAGAAATTCAGTTTTCTTTGTGCGAAGATGTCATCCAATTTGAAAGCGTATTGTTTTGAACCCTTTCCCAAACAAAAATCCAATTATTTGTCTGTTTTCAGGTGAAGAAGTTGTTGCTGTCGGGCGGCGCCAAGTTCTTGAATTATTTGTCAGACAATGTGACTCATCTTATAGGAGATAATGCGGACCATCACTCTGTCTCAGAAGCGGTCGAAATATATGAGAAACCAGTTGTGACCGTAAGTGTCCACCGATTCTAATGTCTAATAAATTGACGTAAATTTAAATCTTAGAGTCGATGGGTTTGGTTATCAGCAAAGGCTTCGACTCTACTTCCGTAAGTTTGGCCACAACTCTGTCCCGAAATTTTTAATAATATATTATATTTCAGAATCAATGGTTTTTCTCCCAACAAGAACCAACTGTTCTCCAACATAACCGCCTGTCCGTCCAATATATCGGGTGCTGACGTTCAGTCTTTGTGGGCAATGATCACATATTATGGCGGATCGTTTAGATTGGATCTGTCCTCTGAGTGCACACATTTGATCTCTACAAAACCCGAGGGCTTAAAATATGACAAAGCGGTCCAAACCAATGATAAGATCAAAATAGTGACTCCCGATTGGGTCATAGATTCGGTCAAAAACAAGTCTCTTTGCGATGAGGACCTGTACCACCCGAGACTTCTCATATTCAACAACCAGTCTTCCAATGTTGTGAAGAGTGAGCTCATAGATGGGTCGATCCCTTCCATTACTACAACTGTTGGAACCTGTGTATCGTCGGGTGTGACAACAATACCCACCACATCTGGAGGTCCACAACTGGCACTACGAACAGTTACTTTACCCACCACTGCTATGATAACAACTTTCTCTATAGCACAGCCACCACAGGTTAGTCCCACTACAGTTCAGGGAGGAAGGGTTCGAGTGTTTCTACCACCGCAGCACCAGGTCAGACTCATGCAAATGAAACAAAATCAAATTAGACAACTTTGTCCGCCGCAAATGGGACAGACATCACAACAAGTAGTTAGTGTTCAGCAAATGCTTCAAAGACAAGGAGTTGGACAACAAATGTCTCAACAAATGCAACCGCAAGAGATGGTATTAGAGGGTCAGCAGTGGACTGTTCCGCAACAGTTCGTCAGTCAAAGCTCACAAATCACGAGTCAAGGATCGCAACCGATTCAAGTAATATCTCAAAGCGGACCCGATTTGTCTAAATTGAGACCAATGAATACAAGTGTGATGTCTCAACAACAGCCCCGTCAGGTCTATCTGGCAGTACAACAAACTCGTCAGCAACACTTCATTCAAGTCCAGTCACAACAGCCACAACAGAGACCGCCCTCTAATATAATTATTCAACAAAGAGCTGCCACTCACACCAATGTGCAGTCTGTGCGTCTCCAACCCCCACCTCAACATCTCATTCAACTTCAACAAAGACAACCTATTAGTGTGCAGTCAGCGCAGCAATATGTCAGAGCTCCGCAACAGATTATTATTCAGCAACAAAACCAACAAGCAATCCAAAGACAAATACAAATACAACAGCACCAAAATCTTCAGGTTCATTATCACATATATTATCGAGGTTATTCACAATTTCTAATCCATTCAATCAATAGGTTAATCAGCAAACTGGAGGACAGCCACAAGTAGGAACTGTTTCTCACGCACAGGTCCAGCAACGAATGGTTTCTCAAAGAATACCTCAACAGTTTGTTCAACAAAATCAAATGAGAGGTCAGCCCATTAGAGGCCCCATAGCAGGACAGCAAATAATTTCAAATGCAATACCTTCGGGTCAGCCGCGGGTCCTAATGAGGGCTCCGCAATATCCAATACAAGGACAACAACAGTTCGAAGGACAGCAGCAGACGCCTCAGCAGCAGTTCATTAGAGCACAGGGACCTTCAGGACCTCAGTTGCAATTTATTCGCGGCCCTCAATGGTCAGGACCTCAAGATCCTAATGTTAGTCAACAGACACAACATTTGTCTCCAATGAGACCCCAACATATTCTGGTGACGGCTCAGCCAACACAACAACAGCCCACTCAGCAACAGATCCTTCAGTGGCAACAACAGGACATACAAAGACGACAACTGATGCAACAGCAACAAAATCAGCAGCGCTTTCAGGTGTCTATCGGTACCACTCAGGACAAGGTTAGGCCAACTGTCAGTGTCGTAAGTGTGAGCTCTTCGGCCAATACAGATAGTGGTGCTGCGACCGCAGCCGCGACTTCGACCTCAACTGTACGCATAGCGCAAACACCGCAAACAATTCCCCCCAATATATCCCTTTCCAACAGTCAAAGCAATCCGAGTGCAGTCTCTGTGTCAGCACAAGTAAGCCCTGTAAACACTGCCAACACTTCACCGAACACTACTGTCGCTTCTCCTGTAGTCAACCCTAAGACCAAAACAGCCCTAGCTAATCTGCTTAATAACCGACTTCAGAGCGGGAATTCCGGTCAGACTAAAGGTGACGGAGGAAATACTTCTAGCGACGGCTTTCCTTCTAATGTTTGCAGTTCTATATCTTTGTCCTCCTCTTCTTCTACTTCTTTGCCAAATAAGACAGGTTTCATTGGATCTCCGGGTGTGGTAAGGAAAGCATGTCTTCACTCATTTGTTCTTTAGTTGTGTTCTGTTTAGTCGTCTTTAGGTTCGATAACTGTTATGCTATTCATAAAGTGGTTCGCATCTAATCATACAATCAATGCATGAAATGTCACATCCATTGCATGAGTTTATTTTTACTGAAGAATCGCTCATCACTTTTGGATTTTTATAGGCTTTGCCCACTGGAGAAGTCGTTCAACACATGCGTCCCGACGATCCCCTTCACAGTCAGAATCCTGTGATTCAAATAAGGTTCTATGGATATGATCCCCGAATACAGATACCGGGCGACCAGTGCTTATTGGGTTCAGTCTATTATATAACTGGATTCGACAAACTTGTTGAACCCAAAATAATTGACTTATGGACCAAGAAAATTATAAAAATGGGAGCTGAAGTTGAGAGTACATATTCACAGAAATGCACCCATGTCCTCTGCGAAAACAGTCATAATCCGAACGTACAACAGGTCTGTACTTAAGTTAACAAAAGTTGATTATTAATTGAATTGCATTTTGAAGGGAATACGAGAGGGAAAGCGTTGTGTTTCTGTTTATTGGCTCAACGAAGTCTTGTCATTAAAGAAAATGTTTCCGCCTTCGAAAGCATACCATTTGCCCTATGCTATCGATGAGAGCAAACCTTGCAAACAACATGTATTTCATTTCTATGTTTACTCTTTTTCTAAACTGTATGCCCAACAGATCATATCAATGACTGGATTCGAAGGAGAAGAACGACTCAGAGTCAAAGAAATGATTCTAAGAACTGGGGCCAAATATACTAATTATTTGACACAAAAGAATACAATAATTGTCTGCAAGAGGTTTGACTTTATTTTAGATATTTGTTTCAAACTTCAAACTGGAATTTCACTCAATCATAGACCGGAAGGCGAGAAATACAGGAAATCAATTGAGTGGAGACTCGCAATCGTGAACCTGATTTGGCTGCAGGACGTTCTCTTCGGCCACTTTGATGGACAGCTTCTTTCGAATATTCCCAAAAAGTACCAAAATTTTGATTTGAAAGAACCCTTCAGAATAGAATATTCAACTGTTCCTCATTTAATGAATCCGTGGCGACAACCGATTCGACTCTCAGATGAATATATCAAGAGTCGAATCGCACTAAAGAATGAAAAACAATTGAATTCAAAATTAGAAATCGAACCCAAGAAGGAAGAGGACGACAATAAAAAAGTTGTCGCACCAGAAGATGATTCAGAAGAACCTAAAATAAAAAGACCTAAACTCCAATCTGACAAAAGCCCGGTTATTATAAAAGAAGAGTCAATGACTGCACCCACCACTATGGCCACCACCATATCCACCAACATTTCATTGCCCGCACTTCAGACGCCGAACACAGAAGAGACTAAAAAAGTCAAAGTAGTCATGACTTCAATTAAAAACAATAACAGACAAGAATTGCGTTCAATTGTCATAAGTTTAGGCGGGAGAGTCGCTAATGGCAACGACTGCACTCATTTGGTCACCGATCAAATCGCCCGAACCGTCAAGTTTTTATGTTGTTTTAGTTCTTGCAAATTCGTTGTCACTTCTGAATGGATCGTTGAGTCGGGAAAACAGAACCGATTTGTTGACGAAAACGATTATATTCTGAGTGACATTTCGGGCGAAAAACAGTTTGGCTTCAGTTTACAGCACTCTATGAGTATAAAAAATAGCCAACTCTTCAAGAATTATGTCTTTTATATAACCCATGGATGCATACCTTCGCCAAAATTGATCAAAGATATAGTGGAGGGGGCTGGCGGTCGCGCAGTCACTTCAAACCGACCCACCAGAAGACAATTGAGGAAAATGCAAGAAAATGGTCTTAAGTTTGGTGTAATCTCGTGTCAAAATGATCTCCACTTATGTGACATATTCTTCAGCCGACAAATCGGTCAGTATTTTAATAATTTGTAAAAAATTCAAATGAAATGATTCCTTTTTATTTGCAGACGTATTGAACGTAGAGTTGGTTTTGTCGGGAGTTCTCAAACAAGAGCTCGACTTTGATTTGTATTCTTTCAAACAAAATATATTTAAAGATAACTAAAATACAAAACAATAAATCAGTTGTTTCTCTGCATTCCGTTGACATTTTGTGCCGAATGCTGTGGAGTTGTGTTACCGATGATAGCAGTGCCGGTAATGTTAGCGCCGGTACTGTCGGGGCTGTGCTTTTGTTTTTTCTTCTTCTTGTCTTTCTTTTTCTTTTTGCGCTCTTTGTCGTCGTCATGTCTTTTCTGTTTTTTGTGTTTCTTTTCGTGTGACTGAACCATATCTGCGGTCTCTGAGTGTGAGTCATGTGATGGCGTTTCCCCTGACTTTTGTTTATTCTTCTTATGTTTGTGTTTCTTCCTCTGAACGCTTTGACTCATAAACCTGTACTGTTCCGGAAGCTATTCATACGACACATATTAATATACCAATACATTACTATATAAGGCAAATGACAGACCGGTCCGGCGTGAAGTCGGAAACCTTGCAATTGATTTGCAGTCAATGGCAATAATTCTTTGCCACCGATCGGCGGCTTTTCGATCAGTAATCGAAGAGAACTGAAATCAATTTCAATATTAAATCACTTAAATGTTGTGTTGAATGTATTGGCAGACCTGTTGTCCTGATGTGCGGGAGTGTCAATATTTCCCGGAAGGTTTGGTAAGAATGCGCTCAACTGATCCTTGACTTTACGGCCCGAGAATTTGTTGTACGAGTGCTCCAAACTATTCTTAAGCAACAAATTTGCAGAACCCGTGAGTTCGCTCTCAGCTGTTCTCACAAACAATAATCAATAAAATGTCAACAAATGAGTGGTATATCAAATAGTCACACGAACTAACCTGGTGGTTCTTTCATCAAATAAAAAGGTCCCGAGTGGACAATCACTGGAGTTTTGCCCAAAGAGATGGTTGTTTTTAGTGTTCCCGTTGAGTCCTGTCGCGGGACAACTGGTGACCGATTACCCCGAGGACTCGATTTGGGTGAACACGACGGGTCTGGCGGTCGGCGAACCATTTCAGACATCATTTTCAAATGAATTTTTGCTCGAAATCAATGAAAAACAATGATTTCCTAAAATGTGTGCATTTGTAAGAGCAAAGAAGGGCTGATAATGGGAATCACCTCATCCAACGCCCGCACTGAGTGCTGGTTTGGACACCCCTTCAATAAGACAATCGTGTGATCAACCAGTCTTCAACCCGTACTCACATCAAAACAATGACAATACGTACTGAAGTAAACAATTTGTACGTCTCTTAAGAGAGGCCTTCATTTGGGGCAGAGTTCAAGAGTGGAGCAAAAAGTGTGCGAAAAGAGAGCGTAATATCTGTTTTGGGTATCGATTGGTTTTTGGTCTAAATTTGACTCAAATGTCAGTTCGCTGTCAAACAGTTAAACATTAGTTGTGTTTGTGTTGACCTTAACTATGAAATGAGTCAAAAGTATTATGGATTTAATTATTTGAGGCTTAGAGTAGTCTTCAATTAATTTATCGCTTATTGTTTCCAAGGCTTCACTCAATTAATTAAATTATTTAATAAAAAGCACTTAAACTCTGTTTGCTTTCATATAATGAATATTCGTTTGAATGAATAAAATGACTTAATATTAATGATTTTGGTCTTTGATTACTAATCTTTTATAACAATTGGTTGTAATTAATAGTTGATTGCAATTAAACTAATGGCAAATCAATTGATTGAGTGGTTTAACAAATTCACAATTGTTTTGATAGCATTTGAAATATCAGTATTAATATTAATTGAGTTATTCGTTAAGTTATTCAAAATTTTAATGCAATTAATCGAAAGCAATACTACATTAAAGTTATGGCAAATATTAGCTGTGATTCAAAGCACACCACAAATCATAAAAAGGTATTTAATGCCCAGACCTCAGTCCAAACCCAATCACTGATTGCAATACTATTTGAATAGGAATTCAGAGCCAAACCAAATGAAGTCAGTTTTGATGAATCCATTTGTTTGTTGCCTTCAAATCTCAATAATCTGAATATCGATTCCAATGAGTCATCGAATCGCAACTCATGTCTGTCGGAAACCATAACCATTGCCAGCAATAAAATCAATAACCAAAATAACAGAAGAACTCAGAGTCCGCCCGATGGGGGCTGGGGTTGGGTCGTAGTATTTGCAAGTTTCATGATTAATCTCATATCAGACGGTATTTCCCTTTCATTTGGTATTATTTACATTGAATTAGTCGACCACTTCGGCGAAAGCAAGAGTAAGACAGCATGGGTTGGATCCCTATTCCTCTCCATACCACTGATCACTGGTCCCATTGCCAGCGCTCTGACAGATCACTTCGGATGTCGTCGCGTTGCCATTTGTGGCTCAATAATGTCTGCCACGGGTTTCATCGCTGGACAGTTCGCTACACGAATAGAACACCTGTTCATTGCATTTAGTTTCTCGGGATTGGGTTTAGCGCTCTGTTATGTCACCTCAATTGTAAGCGTCGCTTATTATTTTGAAAGAAGAAGATCCTTAGCCACTGGTTTAGCCGTATGTGGCTCTGGTTTCGGCACATTTTTGTTCGCACCCCTCACTGTCTACTTATTGAAAGAGTACGGATGGAATGGAACTCTTCTTATATTGGGCGCCATATTTCTCAATATAGTCAACTTCGGGGCCTTAATGAGGGACTTAGACCTCGACACCACTCAAAGCAATGAAAATATTCGTAATATTGATATCGAAAGGGCTGACAATAAATGTGATAACAATTGCGTTTCCAATGATTTGCTTCTAAACAATAAAACCATTAATAAAATTTGTAGTGAAGATCAAAGTAATGAAGAGGAACAGCCGATTGCAGCCAACAGACGGTTGTGTTCATCGCTGATACACATTCCCACTTATATTCGTCACAACGACTCCAATAGTATTTCCCACGAAGTTATCTCTGAGCTGACTCTGAAGAAGGGCGGAACTCTGCGAAAACTTCTGCAACGATATCCAAAACTCGTCTCCTTTTTTATGCCTCAGGAATACCAGAATAACGACTCAAATGCGAAGAATTCCCAAAATTGTGTCACTTTTAGTCCGTCAACAAAGGCTTCAAAAACCGATACTTTGATTATTGAATCCAAAAATAATTTGAATAAAATATCGAATCGAAAAGAATTGATTTCTGAAACAAATGCCAATTTGAAGCACAGCTCTCCTACTGTCGAGTTATCGCCCCTTTCTTCGAACTTTTTGCGAAACCTTCGCCTCCAAAGAGGAAGTCTCACGTATAGAAGTGCCATGCTCAACATCAAGAAATATAGATTACGTGCCTCCAGTGCTCCAGATATATATCGCAACTCAATGGTTGCCATACATGAAAAGGTTAACAAATGACAGGCTTTCCATTGATTTGTTTCTTATTGTGTCTATTTTATAGAGCGGTTTCTTATATGATTTGAAAGAAGTTTTTGAAGATATGATAGATTTGTCGAATTTGAAGAGTTTTCGTTACTGTCTGTTCTGTTTGTCAAACTTTCTTCTCTATGTGTGTATAGACGTGCCATATGTCTATCTCCCCGATCAGGCAGTTATGACTGGCGTCGATTCCGACTCCGCATCACTTCTAATCTCAATCATTGGAATATTAAACACTTTGGGAGTCGTCAGTCATTTGTTGAGCTTTTTTGCAAATATTTAAATTGAATTTATTTGTTAAGGTTTTGGTCGGATATTTTGGTGACAAGCAATGGGTTGACGCCTCACTTCTGTACAGCGGTTTTATAGCCATCAGTGGCTTTTCGTTGGCAATAATGCCATGGATTCAAAACTATTTCGGAATCGCTGCGATGGCAGCGTTGTATGGATTCACAATCAGTGCTAACTATGCATTAGTTTCAGTAATTTTAGTAAATTTAATTTCATTGGATTCTTTCACTAATGCCTACGGACTTATGCTATTGGCTCAAGGAATTGGCTCTTTAGTGGGGCCTCCCATTGCAGGTATTGACTAATAGTTGAAATCAATGACTTGCAATATATATGTGTTGCATATTTTGCAGGTCTATTATTTGATGTATTCGGTGACTACAACATTGCTTTTCATTTGACTGGTATTTGTATTTTCATTTCTGGAGCTTTGGTCGTTCCGATCGCCCGCTCTTCCAACTGCTTAACCATTGAAGACGATTCAACAGAAGTAACAGAATCTAGTCGTCCAGTTAGTCCTAAAATGGATGAGTCGAGTCATTCTATTAATGATTCTCATGAAACTCATGACAACAAAACTATATTTGATCTGAAAAATCCAACTTTCAGTGCAATCAATAAATCGGTGCAAATAGAAAACGGTTTGAATAAAAACGGATTGATTTCTAAGTCTTTCGATGACGTAAACCATTCTATTGTTGACTAAATTTGTGAACAAAATCTATTTTGTCTTTGATTCTAAAAATAGTTCTCATTTTATTGATTATCCACTCATTTATTGCATTTCATAAAACATTTCCATTATTAGAGCTCTCTATCGATCACTTAATATAAGAGATCTTTACTTTCCTTAAAATATCGTTAAATTATTTGTCCTCCGATTGAAATTCAAAATAAAATTATATTTATTCGATTCAAAGCATTGTTTATTTCGTTTATATTTACAGAAAAGATGACTTCCCATTAATTTGGTGCTAATTTACACAGTTCAAATTAGTTATTTATAATGAGAGAGGACATCCGACTTATATGATAACTTTGTTGTTCAAACAAATCAAGAATTTGAGCCCATTTCATAATTAATAATTATGTGGGAAATGGCGTCAACTATCAATAATCTATTTTATCAAGGATGAGGTATGCGATCCATGGGCTCGATTTAGTCGAGTAGTTTTTGGTTCTCCATGCTAGTGGTGGGTGAGGTCACTGAGTTGGCAGCTTTAAATCGCAATCTTGTTAAAAATGCTAGATTAGGTTAAACCGACGTAAATACGCCTAATTAAGCCTAGATCACTATTTAATTTAGTTTTAAACTGAAAATTGATGATTTTTTCATGAAAATAGTCAACATTTTAGGTCTGAATGTGAGCTAAGGTTTGTGGGGCTTTGACTAAATTGTCAAGTTCAACTGCTTTTGCTATTATTAAAATTAAAGCCTATCAATTAATTTGTCGTATATTTTGTCTTTAAATCAGTACTATTTGTAGTATTTATTATTTATGTAAATTATAATAATATTCTAATACATATATAGAATATGAATTGTTTAAGTTACACAAATTAAGCAAACTTACTATGGTTAAGATTTGTAAATTTGATTTGTATTAATTGTATGAATCATTTATAAGAATGAGTGAAACTTATGTGAAAGTAATTTGACAGCAATTAAATTGATTCAAACAATAATAATATTGATTTGAGTGAATCCATGTGCGTTTCACGTGACTAATAAGTGGGCCAATGAGAGACACACTTGTGAGACACCTTCACATGACCTTAAAATCGTCATTTGGACTCTATTTGTACAGACATAGAAAACGTCACTCGAGTTGAGGATGTGCTTCAATTGAAGCCTACATTTACTAAAGAGTTTGGGAACGGATTGTATTTATTGTTTGGACGGTATTTGTGAGAAACACAATACCAGTGAAGGACTGGTTTTGAATGAACCGAAAGACATGGACTGAAAGTCACGTAACATTCAAAGCGTGCATTCAATTGATTCAATGCATTGAAAATCACTTTAAATCACTTTTGATTATTAGTTTCTTAAATAATGCAATTTATATGTAATATATGTAATCCTTTGGCACTAAATTCCAAATTATTACTTCTTATTTCATTAATCAATTGTATATTTGGTGTAAACAATGAACTTTTGTCCAGCAATTCATCTCTCGATTCTCGTATCGATTGGAAGTCAAATAAGACAATTGAATGTAAGTTTGGTTTTGTACTAATTTTAGCGCTTTTTTATTCATAATTGCATTAAAAGTCTTATACAATAAGTCTTTTATCAAAAATTTGATAACTGAGTGATAACTGAGTGCCTTATCTTATGTTTTGTACGCATTTTGTACCCAATTATCAATTATTACAGATTTGATGCAAATGTAAATATTTTGGTTCATTTAAATGACTTTTCATAAGATTGGGTCAAACATTGCCTTTAATTCTAAAAACAATTATGTAGTTTGTGCTGAGCCTGGGATAGCATATTCACTTCAATGTAAACAGGGCACCACATTCTTAAAAGTGTGAGTTGTCGAGAACTTTTAGGAGGTTAGATAGGCCAACAATCATGGTATCGTAAATGACCATTCTCTGTCAAATTATATCGAGGGTAAATAAGGTTAATTAAACTAAATTAGTTATATTTGATGTTGAATTTTAAAGTTATAAATTTTATATGAATTTTAAAAAAGATTAGAGTGACAACAGTTTGGGGGAAAGGAATGATTATGGCAAATTTTCCTGATCAATGGTGAATAATTACTATTAATATTACGTATGACTGCTTTCTCAATATCTAATTGCTTAAAGTTATTTAATAGAACAAGACTCAATTTTCAATGTCAACTCAAAAACATTTAGCATTATCATTTTCGCACATGTATTGAATTAATTTTAATTTAAAAGCGCACAACCTTAATTAAAACTAATTTATTATCATGTTAAACAGTTATACGTTAATTAATCTTGTTAATATTGACGTCACTAATGATGCTTTAAAGACAGCTTTCAATTTCACTATAAAACCATATATAAGGATAAAATTGATATTTTGTATAGATTGTTAATATTGAAAATGATTATGGTAACATTTTCTATTAATCTTGTAATTATTGATAATGATTTATAATATCAAAAGCAAACTTTTATGTGTTTCCACAGCCTTTATGTCAGTTTTTTGACAGTTTAGCACATAATCATATACAACCAAAGCTTTCCAATTTGTTTTAATAAGGTGAAACCATATTTTTAACTAATTTTACATAAAATTATGAATATTTTTGAAAATTTTTAAAAATATTTTCTTTTCATTAAGACCTTTTTTGTTTAAAGCACCTGGCTATTTCCACCTGGCCAGTGGCTATTAATAGCCTATTATGCTTTATTAACATTAATTAAATTACAAATTAGCAGGCTATAAAGTATGATGGACGTTAACAATGAAAGATTTCGCTCACGATTGTGCAAACTTAGTTAACCGAATAATTGAACAGATTATAAGCTAAATAACATCTCTAGTAATTCATCAATAAAAGAACATATTCGCCGCGCGGTGGAGAGGGTTCCTTTGATCCGATCCCAGCGGGTATTTTGCAAAATGTTCCACTCTAGTGGTATTCCTCAAACCCCCCTTTGACTCACCTCTAGTTTAATTTAATTTAACTGATAAATTGCCATTTGAGGCATACATTTGTCAGTATTTTTGGTCAATACAGTCATTGATGGCTCTTATGAAGTGATCAAAACCCGAAAGTTTACTTCATAGGAGATATAATTCATGTGAACGATAAACAAAATTAAGAATTTATTTAATCAAAGAATACATTCAATTAATTGGAAAAAACAGTAATTTTTGTTTAAGTTTTTGAATGTGATTTTACTCAAATCATTTGAGTGACATTCGATTCATTTCATTTAAAATGATTTTATAATCAAAAGTCCAAACATATGGGAGCTCTCCCTACGAAAGTTGTCTTCACTGCATAACACTCACACTTATGCAGTGAAGACAACTTTCGACAACTTTTGGACTTTTTATTATAAAATCAATTTAATTGTTTTTCACTGCATGTGTAGTATATAGTTTTGTTGTTATCCCCGCCCTATCTACTATAGCGGCGCCTAATTAAAAACGGACATTTTTCATTATAAAAGTGATAGGCTTTAGAGCTAGTTTACTTTAAATTTAGACGTAATTCGGTATTTGAATGGATCCTTTTATGAATGCCTGTCTAAAAGAAGCATACTTACTTGAGTTTTTTAAGAAGATAAAATTGAATTATTGTTTGATTGCAGTGAAAGACGAGGACATATTGATATTGAGTTCCTGGAAAACACTTAAATATTGGACATCAAACTCAAGACTTCATTCATCAAAAGTTATCGAAAATTTTGAAGCTTTTCACTCAAATGTGTCGTCAAATGGAAAAATAGCTGCCATTGACTTATATACTAATCAAAGCAATTGTCAAAATGTGTTGATTTGGTGCGAACTTAACAGTCAAACCATTTATAGTTCGCGTCTTCACATAACAAATGAAAAGTTATATTTAAGTGACTCAACACAACTCATGCGAATGAATTTCGGTTCTCATATCAGACTTGCCGTCGATTTAAACAATAAAAGCATTTATTTGTCTTTATTTGATTTCTCGCGAATCGATGTCTTCGATATCGAAAACAAATCGTTGAAAACATTTCATACAAATATCTCACATCCGGTCGACATTGCGATAGACAGCGACCGACAAATCCTTTTTTGGATTGAGAACTGGTCGTGTATTTCGCAAACTTCTACCAATAATATCAGTATTATGAGGATGTGCTCAATTAACGCCAGAGCCTTAGCTGTCGATTCACTAAATGAAGAACTTTTTTGGTCCGACTCTTCGGGCAGAATATTTCGGAGAACATATTTCCAAAGCAGTGCTCAATTAGTGTTCTCAGCTAAAAAGATGAATCAAAATCTTGCTCTTTTTGTGACTACCAGTGCCATATATATGAGTGATCCCTTCAAAATGACTGCTATCAATAGGTCGACCCTTACCGACAAAGTGGTGCTCATCGAAAGTCCCGGTATTCTTGTATTCAAATCGCTTTCAAGGAAGCATTGGTGTGAAAGGATAGAAAAGGAACCAGCTCCAAATAATATTAAATATAACTCTACTGATGATTCAAATGTGATAAACAGTCCAATCAATCGAAGCCTTACTTTGGATTTGAATGAAAAATCTAAAGACGTGGAAAACAATTGGTTCGGATCCAATAATTTAGTTTATATAATAGTTATTTCGATTTTAATTATTTTGTCATTGATTTTAGTATTAATAGCTTTTAAGCGATTTTCTAAGAAAAACAATAGAAATAGAATTAAGAGAATTAGGGGTCAAAA
>JAQGCS010000874.1:0-17351 GCA_034702105.1 Fuscozetes fuscipes
CTCTCTCTCTCTATCTCTCTCTCTCTCTCTCTCTCTCTCCCGGTGTGAAAAGGATTTTTCGGAGCGCTTATTAGAATTAGACACTGAACTAAACTAAACTCTATTTACACATATATTGATTGAAACAAAGTTTGTCAAACTTTAATCGACTCATTAGATTCACTAACGATTACATTTGACTTCATATTGAAGTTGATATTTGAACAGTTGTTTTCAGACTCTGTTTCGGTGATATCACAGTTTGGTAAAATGGAAATTTTTGAACAACCAAGTTAATTGAATTCTACTTTTCCAAATCAAAATTCATTAAAACGATCCAATGCTTCAATTTACACTGATACTTAATGGCATATAATATAACTCAATAAAAAGCAAGGTCACATCCTAGAATTTCACGCTATTCTGAATGAATCATTTAGTGGTTATACAAAAATATATTTAAAGCGATTTATTAAAATTTGATTTCATTTTTAAATGTATTTTTGTAAAAATATTCGAAATTGAATTCAATCTTCATTTCAGAATAAAGAACTAAAACTAGAAATACTATACAGGGGTATTTATAAAGGGGTGATAGAAAGGGGTAGTCATGGATGACATAAGTTAATCGCATTAATCAATTTTGATAAATCAAGCTTCAAATTCATAACTATTGCTAAATCCTCTTAGAAATTAAACCTCTTGATTAGATCAGGGTAGATTGAATATACCTTGCGCATTCATAAAAATTTTGGGCTACATATTAAAAGTTAGAGATCTTATATGAGATTAATGCGAACAGAAGGAGAAGGATATGAAATATGTGTTATTTATTTTTATATATTATTCATCAAAAGTCAAAATAAGTTAAGTCTGAGTTTTTCCTAAAGTTTATAAGAATTTTCATTTTTTATTTAAATGTATCACATTTTTTGTCGAAAGCATAGAGTTATGGCTCAGATTATGTTAACACTGTTTGCCACTACTTGTTATAAAGGGTTTAACTGAAGAAAAGGTATAACTTATACTGTATACGGGTTTCGCTAAACTCATCAAATTTTTAACATAATTTCGATATTTTTATAGATTTTTAGTCAAAAAGGTATTCATTTTTAATGCATTCGTAACGACATTTACATCAATAAGATATTAGTCTCTAAAAGGAATGATTCTAACAAATATTCACTTCTTCTTCACTATCTGGGGAACAGAATATCACTATACAGTTCGTTATGCTTTTTATGAAGTCGCAAAAATTTGAAGGTTTACAGAATAAAAAAGATATTTCATTAAAAAGATTTAATGAAAGAATACATTCAATTAATTGAAAAATCAGTATTTTTTGTTATTTAAGATATCTGAGCATGTGTTTAGTGGTACTTCAATGCATTTTATTTAATTCATCGCCGAATGTTTATTTCTAATTTTAGTCCTTTAAATCAAATTTTTATAATTGAAAAACTAAGTCAAATGAATGGGGTTTTGTTCAGCTTTACAGTTATTAACACTTAATAAAAATGATTATATTTTGCATATATTTGGATACTTTTTGTTCTAAAAATCACTTCACAAAAGCCATACTTCATATAATCCATATTTCATAAAAACCATTGTTTTTTACATTACATAACCTATGGTTTTAGCATTTGTTTCATAAATACCATTACTTCATAAAATCCATGCTTCATAAAAAGCAAAACTAACTGTAATATGAGAACATCACTCAATAGTGAAGAACTAAATATTGATTTCGTATTTTTCCTCGATTTTGATTCTGTCGATGGAAAGTGTGGCAAATGTTGCGGTACTTTCACTCATGGAAATAATGGCCCAAATTCTGGAACAATGTTTTCCATTCAGCTCTTGTGAAGATTGAATCAAACAATAGCATCAATCGATATCACAGACAAATCCAACCGATTTTATTCAATGTCTAAGCCTTTATTTGCGTCGTGAAGGTGTTAGATGTGTGTCGACCCCCTCTCCCCTCTGGCCTACAACACGACAATACAATAAGAGATTACCATCCAATCAATTAACGGCTTAAATTCATTGCTTATTATCGAGAAGTTATCTGACACTCAATAATATTATAATTAACTCGAATTTATTGCTTCACTCAAACAATTTTCTGACTCATTATTATTAATATTTATTATAATTATTGTAAATAAAATAATTTAATAGATTAAAAGCAATTAACTTAATTGAACTTATTTTTACTTATCATTAGTGCAAAATGAGCAAGGTTCACCTTTCAATAAGGACATACTGATTGATTGGGACATAGAATAGGAAGTTTAAGACAAAGATAACAATAAGTTGAAAAGGCAACTATCATGTTTAATTTCAAAACGTAAACTAATCAGTGCAAAATCCAAATAACAAGCTTGATGGTTTGTAGTTTGAATGAATGAAATATCTTTAATATATCCTTGCTCATCTCTGCATAAACATAATTATTCAGAATCTATGAATCATAACCGGAGTATAATGGCAATCAAATGACTTTGATCATATAAAATCATTAAATCATTTGATTCATTCATATTCTTTGAAATGATTTTCAATGAATTTTCACTGAAATACATTCATTGTAACAAATTTTAACACATATTAGTGAATACATCATTAGTGCAGTTTCAAAATAGAATTGGCGGTATTACAAGTGTGCATGGTAATCTAGTAAGCTCTGGGCTACTTTTCCATTTAATCGCTGACATATCAAAAGTCTAATCAGTAATCAGTAATTGTGTTTCACTTTTATAATTGAATTAATTCTTTAGAATAGAATATGTTATCAGAAAATTGCTAATTGTATGCAAAAGTTTAATCAATTGAGAAATGTGTCAAAAATAAATGAAATATAGCGTTGCGTTTGTAATATTGAAAATGTCAGATGTGATCAAACACTAAACAACTGACACATTCTGAGCTCAGATTTATTCGAGAATTGGTTGAGATTTGTTTAACCATTTATTCAGATATTGAATGATTGCCTTCTATTCGAGATTTCATTTAAACGTCTGTTTTATGTAAATCACTGAAAGAAATGATCGAAAAACTAAAACATAAATATCTGTGATTTGCGTCCAAATTGTCTTATTATAGATATTCTGATACATTTCCAAAAATGTTATACATTTGGCTTCACTCCAATCAATCAATATTTTGTGAAATCATTTCAAAACTATCTCTAAAGTGAATCAACGATTGGAAAAATTGTTTTCCAAAGAAAAATAAAACACATTCTCTTTGATTGAGTGAAAGCCTCCAAATCTTATTATTTGTGAATTTTGACAAAAGCTCACAAAACCATAACACGACTCAAACTCAGTATTTCTTTCTTTTCGGATAATAAACATATTTTTGATTATTATTCGTAAGACTTTTTATAAAATCAAACTTTTTTTCGCTCAAAACGCAGACAACTGATATGTTTTTCAACTGAATAAAAATCAATAGTAAAGTGTATTTCATTTCATATTTTATTTGCTTTTCACAGATTCTTTGAAACTCAGAAGAAAATACTCTAAAACCATCAAAATTTCAATGAAAAAGTTGTGCGAATTCACAAGGTTTGAATTGATCCTATCTTATTTATTATCAGATTTTGCTGGAATATTTATTTTTATGCTATGATTTCCAAAAGTTTGTGAATATGTTTTCATACATTTTCTTAATTCAATGTAAAAAATATTTAATTATTTATTTCATTCGAAAAATGAGAAAAGACTTTATTATTAAATTAATAATTAGGTATAAACTGCCAAAAGGCCCGTCTCTGAGATACAAAAGCCTAGTACATCATAGAAGCACTCAGAGCAGGTCACTCTTTATTCTCTAACCTTTTGTGACGTAAGATCCTAGATTGACCAAGTTATTTATGCAAGCATAAATATTCATTATTAGGAAATAATAGTAAAATAAATCAGTGAATATATGAATGGCTTAGTTCTCAAAATGGTTATGAGTGAATAGCTTGGTCATCTATTATAATGATAAAAATAATTGACTATTTTTTATGATCATCTTATTTGTTACTCAATTCACATGAGATTTAATGCATACAAACTATTATCTAATATAAAAGTTAAACTAAACTCTAAGTCCTTTCGGCCAAACATTTTGTATTAAATTTTACTATTAATCAGAAGTGGAGTCAAAAATAAATGTTTATTCGTATATAACATAACATTCACTTTAGTGAAACGAATCTCAAAGAGATATAGACTTTTCTTTGTATAGAAATACTTTGTGAAGATTATAAACATCACTGACAAACGGATCAACTCTTTTGATGACTGGTGAAACCAACACAATCTCTCTCTCTCTCTCTCTCTCTCTCTCTATCTATCTCTCTCTCTCTCTCAATAAATACTATGATGGTCATCCTCTTCAAAACAAATGTCTTTAGTCGAAGAGAAGGTCTATTCTTAGTAAAACTCTGGGGTTTATTGCTTTCAACATTATTATAAGTTGAATGTGCAAGAATAGATTTTGCAATTTTAAAAGTCTGAGCCGTTTCTGGCGATCGTTGTCAACAAAACCAGAGAGAAGAGTCTATAAGTTATAATTTGATGAAATATGTCTTTGAACTGATTTATTAAATTGTTTTTGTGTTTCATTGCTCCAAATCCAGATTAATTGAATTTTCATCACTTTTTGAATTTTCAATTCAAACCTATTTTTCTCTGGACTCACAATTATTAATGTATTCTTTAGCGAAATAGGGCAGATAGGGCTCAGAATAATTTGGTGGTGATGACCACTTAAGCTAATCTAACCAAATATCAATGTATTTGTCCAAGGAAGCGATTCAAATAAAATTATTTTAATTAATGAATAATTTTCTTCTCTATACCAGAATTCATTGTAATCTTTATAATTATTACATAAATTCACTCAGTTTTCGAGAGTATATTCAAATAATAATAATAATCGTTATAATTAAGGTAATTAACAAAATAAAAATTCAATAATAATTATAAATCAATTAATTATATTATATTTACACAAAAAAGTTGGGAACAATTAATGAGATTTTGTGGTCACAAATATCATCTCATTTTTGGATTTATTTAAAATTCTATTCATTACTTATTTTGGAGTCGAATCCAAAAAATTATCAATTAATTTATGAAATGATTAATCTATTAATAAAATTATTACTAATTATTTAAATTAAAAATATATTTCACTAATAAATTAATATCTCTTCGCATCCAATGAGAGGACAATCAATTAAAAGAGAGATATAATTCCAATTATTACCCTTTGGTCCGACTCTAAGCTCATGGGTTTCGCAGTAAATTTGGTGACTGAGCTAATAAAGTATCGAATAAACCCATAGTTAACGCATTCTATTAAAACAAGTGCTTAACCCCAAGGACTTTAAAGCCGGAAAATGGTAATAGATAGTTATTGATTTTGAGATTTCCCTCTGTTCTGAAGCAAACATTTGCCGTTTCTATACACTTATTATTGACATCGAAAACAATTAACAATTAAATCTAATATCATTTCTAACACTCTTTTCAATTATTAAATAGACTTTTGTTTACAGACTTTAAGCCAAAAATGAGCTAAACTTTCAAATCAATCAAAAAACTTGATTCTCACAAAAGAAAAATTTACAACAAATTGCTTTATATTATTCTCAAATAAAACTTATTTTATATATAAATATATAATAGATATTCAAAAATATAATCATTCAATGGTTTAAAATCTGAAATATTCCTAAAATTCGTGTTCGTTTCAATCGATAACTTTCATTGTCCTCACATTCAAGTCATCAACTCTTAAGACTAAAAACACAAACAGTTCTCAAAATAATTTCACAGAAAAAACAAATTTACATCAAATATAAAAATTGAGTCAATAATCAAAATATATGTCATTTCTGTTCTGTTCCGACAAATAATTTATATTAAATTAGAAAAACTTAAAACCAATTAATAAATAATTTGTTGTTTGCTTTCAATGCAATAGATTTGGAGCCAACCTTCAGAACCATACTATTTGCCCACTTTGGCCATAGTCTGGTGCTGTTGGTGCTGATGGTATGTCTTCAATGTGTCCACTGTGTCGTCGGCCACGTCTTCGAACGACATGTTAGCGAACGCCTGATGTCTGGTCTTATCCTTAGACTTCTTCGACTTCTCTTTTGATTTGTCTTTTTCTTTGACTTTTTCGGACTTATCTTTTGATTTATCGGATTTTTCTTTCAATTTGTCGGTCTTTTCCTTAGACTTTTCGGTTTTGTCTTTCAATTTGTCCCTCTTTTCTGACTTATCCTAAAAACAATCATTGATTCGAAGTTAAAACTTAATGAATAAGTCATCGAATATTCCAACCTTTTTGTCCTTCTTTTTAGATTTCTTCGTGTCTTCTAATTCCTCGTCGTTTTCATTGCTAATGAGTCCATCGATGTCATCGTCGTCTTCGTCGACCTCATACTTCTTAGCTGTTTTAGATATCTTCGACTTTGGCTTCGATTTAATCAATGGTTTCACAGCTTTTATCGGCGACGGCGGCGATACTGTTGGGTCAGAAGAAGTGGGAATACACGCAGTGGCCGTCTGATGAATTATCAGTTTTTTAGGGGGAGAAGTGGCCGCCGCTAATACTTTTGAAGTCTTCGGTGGAACGGATGGCCTCATTGCCAGAGCTGTGGGCGGAGGAATCGGTGCAATGACTTGTGAGGTGACAGCTATGGAGCTACTGCTTGAGAAAGGAACCGCACCGAATAAATCCTGAGATGAGTTCGACGATTGGGCTACAAGAGTTGCTTTGGGTAAAGGTTCCGGTTGTTGTTGGAGAGGAGGGAGAGATTGTTGCGGCTTTTGATGGCTCTCATTAACTATTACTCGTTGTGGGTATTGCTGTTGAATGAGTCGATAGTGTTGTTCATTAAGGGGTTGGCATTGAATGCTTTGTTGTGACAATTGTTCGCTATTGAAGTATTGCTTTTGTGGGAACTGTTGTGGTTGTGGTGGCGGTTGTGGCTGTTCTTCCGTCTAATCAATAAATAAATCAATTAGATTAAACGTTACTTGATGAAAAGAAAACTCACATGAATTAACTGTTGTTCAGAGAAGGGTTTGGAACCGAAAAGGTCTTGTGGCCCAACCATAGAGTCTTTAACAACTTGTGCTCTCATATTTCGAGCCACCTCTTCGTCGATTTCATCGCCAGAAGTTGTCTCAACTAATTTGGTGTCTTCTGATTCGATATCGCTTTTGTCAAATTTCTTCCTCGACTTTGATAGGGGTCTCCTGAATGGCGCCGAAGCGAACACATCAGACGATAGTGTGGACAGAGATGGCATTTGATGGCCGACATGTATCACTTGCGGCGACTTTTCTATATCATCGTCTTCTTCACACAAAAGCGGTTTTTCTCCATCAATATGTCCAATCAGCAGATCATCAGCTGATATGAGTGAAGAGGTCTTAGGTTTGGTGACACGGGATGGCTCTTTCAGTTTGATTTCAATAGCTGTTACTTCTTGTGCGAAGTCTTCATCTTCGTCCTCATCGATGCCATCGTCTGGCGTTTCCTCGGAGTCTCTCAAATCAGAAGCAGATCCAATAGAATCTCTTTCGCCATCAATTACTTTAAGATATTTAATGAAATTCCAATTAAATGAAATCATATTCACTGAGAAATGAAACGACAGATCAATGAATGCTTTACTTAAATGAGTTGTGACTCAATTTATTCAAAAATATATAACTTTTGTTGATATTTGATTTGATTTTCGCAAAAAGTGTCGGAATAAAGGACAGGATGTATGAGAAGTGAGTAATTGGATGACAAATGATTTTGTCTTCAACTAATCTCTTGAATTGATCCGACTCTTTACTACTTCTACCAAATGACTGTTCAATACTTGAATGTGTTTATTCATTTGCTTTCAATAGAAAATTACCATAAATTCAAATATTAAGAAATGAATTATATTTCTCTCAATTTCTAACAATTCGAGCATAAAATTCATATCAACTTTCAGTTTGCAATTCAAGTCTCAAAACCTTGAAATTCGATAAAATAGGAAAACGAAAATTCAAACTTCACTTACGGATCAAAAGACAATTTATTGTGTTTTCAAATAAAACACAATTAATTATATTCATGTCAACAGAGATAACAACACATTTAATCGACGAATGCAGTCATAAAAATAGATTAAATTTTTATAACAATTTCTACAATTAGTTTATGTAAAAAATGGGGAAATACTGTGGAAATCATTTGTGTAATGCATTCAAATGATTGTCAATTAATAATAGACTTAAATATACATACAGTCATGTTCTTCATCGGGGTCAGCATCGATGAACTTTTCATATTTAGACCTGTCCTCTGAGGGCGCCTTTGCAAAGGCATTGCGGACGGATCCCTCATTAGATGCTATCGTCGACTGAGACGTTGTGGTCGACGTTTCCGACGGATTTCTATTTCTCAATGGTATCGAAACGGGTAATGACCTCAACTCATGACTATTAGAGCCATTATCTGCTAAATCGTCGCCATCTTCGGCGTCAGAAGAATATAATGGCATATAAGTGGTCGGAACTGACAAACCTTTGAATAAAACAAATCACCAGAAAATTACTCACAAAATGTCACCAAAGTATTAGTCCGTAACCCATAACCTATTCCGCAGAATATTCTAATTTAATATTCTGACCTAAAAAGCATTCCTAACAAAAAACATGAATTTATAGGAAATTAAATATTAATTATTGAATAAAATTAATTAAATATTTGTTTACTAAACATAAATCTAATATTTGTCTTAAATGTCAACAATTATATAAAATAAATTCAAATCTAATTAAAATAAACAGAGATTTCATGCATTTTAGTTAAAGAAACCAAAAACCAACAGATTTTTTGAAATTCATTTCATATTTTATTCAAAATTAATAAATAAAATGAAAAATAAAAATCGATATAAAATTAAAGCTCAAATTTAGAAGAAAATGATTACAAGAATAAAATTAAAACAAACCATAATAGAAATCAATTAAAGAAAAACCCCACAAATGAAATGTTAATCAGAGGTTAGCCTTAATTTACTCAAAAGTGTTTATATAATTTGATATACTTTTCTAAAACACTTATTGAAACTATTAATCGATTAAATTATAATTAATTAATTCAATGGTTAAATCAGTTATTAGTTCCAGAAATCAAAAGTATTCATACCTTTGTTCACGTGATTAACGGAACTATTAGTAGTCGTTAATAAATTAAAGTTATTTAAGTCAATTTGATTCTCTAATTGGATGCGTTGGAGACTCTCCTGTTTCTGTTTGTGTCGTCTCATCTTCGAAGGATCGAACGGCGCCGCACCGAATGGGTCGGACTCTGATGTCGATGAAGACATGACTAGATCTTCCCTACTCTTCACATTTGATATGCCTTTAAATTCAAATGTAAATTAAGCGATACTTTTATAATAAAGTAATTATTGTTAGTCGACTCACTTGTTTGCGACCCTTTGCGTATTTTATCGAATTCGTGGCCAAAGAGCTGGTCCTCAACAGATATATCGGTGTTCGGCACTCGAAAGCCTTCTTCGAATGGATTCCAGCCGTGAATCGATCCCTTACTGTAATTGGTCTGAGAGGACAGTGAACTACTAGCGTGAAGAGCACTGCCATCAGTGTTGACTAATGGGACAAACTCTTTGCTGAAGGCAGAGGTGTCGCTCACATTCCTTCGATGATAGGAATGCATGTGTGGAGACGAAGGTATACTTCCTATGAGAGGATTGACCAAATAATTAGTAAAATCAATTTACAAGTGACTCATTGAGAAGTCTAACCATTAGTTGGTGAAGATACCCCGGGAGGGGTTTGAGTACGTCTAACAGTAGGCGATGGTCCGACTATAATGAATGGATTCAAACTGGCATTTGTTGCCGCAGTCGTCGCAATTGTTTGCTGAGGAATGTTAGTCGAAGGCGAGACCAGGTTAGAGGTCGGCGCCGATATTGACTGCGACTGAGAGGACAACAGCTGAGCACCAGATGTAAAACTCTGGGATGTGGTCATCGATGTCTGGTTAGTGGGCAGCAGTTTAGTAGCAGATTGTTCGACAGGTGTGGTGGCTCTGTTGGCCCCTCCAGAGCCTAATACTGGGATTGACAGTTGGCCTGAAGTCCAATCAATTTACAAATAAAAGTAATTAATGAAAAGAAAACCCAACAAAACTATCACTCAATTAACGGCACATCAAAGCACACCATTCAATAAGTGAAGCCTTTCTCCAGACTTTGCTCTGAATAGAGACTTCATTATTCAAAGTCAACCAATTATATCAGTGAATGTGATCAAACTTAGCCATCAATTCATTTGAAAAATTTATTCACTAAAAGAGCATGAACATTTTTTCATACACCATTCATTAGTGAACTGAGTTCTCATTATTTTCATTTTGAACTTAAAATAGCGTTCATTTCATTAATAAACTCATTTTTAAAAGGTTTGAGTCTATGTTCTGGAAGTTTCCTAAATTTCATTTTAAAGCAGATGAATGCGAACTAAACTCGAAGTTTGAAGAAATCAACTGGTTGACTTTTTATTTAATTAATGGAAACACATGAATACTGACCACTTGTAGCACCTTTGGGTCGCTGTCGGGGCGCAACACTCGTGCCCTCTGGTAAAATGGTGGCAGCATTTGTCCCGATGACAGTGTTAAGAAGAGGCACTTCTCTATTAGTGACCACATTCGAAGACTGTTTGGCATTACGTTTGGCGTCGCGCACCTCCGACTCAGTCATCGGAAGACTAAGCGCCGACCACTTGGGAACTGTACTATTATTAACATTGACTACCGGACAGTCTCTGCCCAATAGCTGGAAAGCCAGTGAGGAGACCACATAGATGTCGGGTCTGACGTCTATCTCTGGTTCGAGCATTAGTTTGATCAGTGCGTGCAATCTATGCGAGTACTTAGAACTATCGGGAATCACAATCTGAGCGTTTTGTATGGCGAGCGTCGACTCTCCAAATGGTAACTGAAAGAAACATAGCTTATAGAGCAGACAACCTAACGCCCAGATGTCCGCTTTGGTAGTGATGGGTCGACCAGAGTATAAGTCTATCATTTCTGGCGCTCTGTAGGATAGTGTCGTATATTTCTTGATCTCTTCCTCGATGTCTAGAATACTCTGAGTGTCACTACTTCTCAGCACTTTGACTGTAGCCGAACCAAAATCACACAATTGATAGGAACCGGTCTCTGATATCAGAATATTTTCGACCTTAAAATACAAAATAATCAATGATTTAATCAAAAGAATCAAATGAAGAACTAAGATATCGACAAAAATAAGAAAACAAATTACTTATGAATAAAAGTCAGACAAAAAACATCAAAATTTGATTCACGACTCGATTACCAAAACAGACAACTCTTTTACCATAAGATTCAAAGAAAAAGAAACTGATTCTCAGACAAAAACATTTTCTTATAGGAAAATAAAATTAAAACAAAACAAATGAAAAGTTTTACATAAAATATTAAATTAAAAACAAACAAAAATTAGAGTTCACTCAACTTCTTAATAGTCTTAAGACTTATGTTTTTAATGAAATTCAAACTAATTGTAAGTATTAATAGAAAGCACTGAATAATTAATAACTCACTTTTAGATCCCTGTGAATAATAGGGGGCTGATTGTGATGAAGTCGGGCCACCGCTTCACAAATGTCACAGAAAATACGCAAAAGTTCGGGTTCAGTGAAGCCCACGTTTAGCCTCTCGTTCATCATCTGCAGCACATGACCTGTTGGGACACATATCGCAACAATGAATAATTAATTCAAACATCATATCAGAGATGTGCAGCAATTCTAACCCAACTCTCATAATTCTAATGTTTCCAAAAAAGGTTAAATTTTTTCTTAAATACATTAAAATCTCGCGAATTAAGTTTAACCCGGAATTAATTATGACTTGTCTTCAACATAATTAAGAGTTTGCACATTCTTTAAACCAAATGACAATATATAATATATAATATAATATGTTATGCATCGAAACGAAAATCAGATAACATTTTCACACATTATATAAATTGCTGTCGAATTAAATGTTCGTCTTTTAAAAAAATTAAAATCCCATAATTATGTTGCAAGTTTATTAATTAGTAACAAGTTTGATGAACAGAACAGACCTTTGCAGTGATTCATAAGCATTAGTACTTCGTGGACACCATCTCCACAGTAATTGATGACTGAGTCAACTAAACCGACAATATTTTTATGCGAACCTAAGTTTGTCTAAACATTCAACGAAAAGAAGCGAAAGAAAAACAAACAAAAATTTCAATTAGTTTTCGATTCAAATAATTAATTAAATGTCAAAACAGAGAACAAAACACAAGTTTTGATCAAAAATTTAATATAAAATTAATTATTAAATATTGAGTCAAAAGAAAACATCAAAAATAGTGACACAAAACACATTTTAATAATGGATTTCTTACAGCGATTTGTATCTCACGTTTGCAGACGTTTAGGTCGTAATCATTGTTAACAAACATACGTTTGAGAGCATATCGAACACCGTTGTGGGCCTTCACCAGAAATACCAGAGCGAAGCCGCCTGAAATGTAAACACTTCTTATGACAATTCTATCGCAGATAATACCAATTAATTAATGATAATAATAAAGATATTGCACTCATTTCCCACCAAAACTCACTATTTTATCAACCTTTGTTTAAGCATGCTAAAATGGCAATGATTCGCGTGGGAGTCAAATTCAATCTAATACAATATGCTAGAATCATTCGATCATATATAACCAATCACATTTTTGTGTGGAAATGATCTAAAATATATTATTAATAAATATGCATGATAAAATTAGACTTTTCATTCTATGGAATCAGATTATCGGAAGGAGTATAGCCAAGAGCATAAAGAATAAAATAAAGGCATTTTTATAAAAATCACTATGATAAATTTGGAGTGATTGTTCCTAGAAATTCTAGGATCGAATAACGTTTTCAACCTTGAATCTAGATGCAATACATTAAAAACCTTGACAGTCATTAAAAACTGAAGTCACTAAATCAACATGGTGAACAAAGCATTGCTCGAGTTTATCAAAAGTTCAAATAGTTTGACAGTCGGCCGAAACAATCGTAAAAAAGGTAAGGATGTTGCATGGTAAATATTTGATGACAAACAAAAAATAAATATTTGATCAAATTTTCAGCAAAATTTGATTCAATTTTCGTGAAAGCAGTCAATTATTTCGCGAAAGTTTAGCTAAAAACTCATAAATTAAGGGATATTCGAAATAAACATTTTGGGCAACAAATCAAAGGGAAGTTTAATCCAATTATCTTTCAATTCATGAAATATTCAACAAATAAAAGCATTCGATTTTATTTGGCAAAAGGGATGGTAAGGCAGGTATTATACAACCTGGATTACTATCAAATAAATCGACCAAGGTAATTTATTATTTATAAAATAGTAGAAGAGGTACACCCATTTGCGCGCACACCCCCTAAATGTAAGGATTGGTGGACATCCCTTACCTAAACACAAATTAAAGGATCGAATTTCAAAAACAAAATAAATCAGAGTTTCGGTGAAACCAAAGACTGAGAAATAAAATCCACAAAAAAGTGAACGAAATTACTATACATTCGAAAAGTAATTAAACTTCAAATTAAAGGCACAAAAAATTAGACCAAAAGTCAAGCGATTGAAACAAATTTGCCTCAAATTTGACAAAAAAACGAATTGAAATACAAATACGAAAATACAAGAAATGAGAGAAAAAATTGGAAAATGGTTTTAAGAATTCAGTTCACACGCAATGACCACAAGAACCACAAGAAATCACATCAAAAGGCTTTTGATCTGAATTTCAAACAAATAAATCCAAAGAAAAATAAAACAAAATCAAAGACCAGTTCTCTATTGACTGAACACAGAATAAAACACTAAATCGGAGGAATGGCTCTCAAAGACAATAACCTAATGGTTCGGAATAAGACAATTATATAATTGGATCAATTGGTGGCCAAATGCATACCTTCAGCGATGGTGTCCTCAACAGTGCAGTGATATCTGCCAACAGTGAAGACTTTTCCCACATAATTATTACTCAGATTATTACTATTTGTGGTATTATTGTCGCGATTGTGGTCACGACTCGAACTGTTATTATCTAATCGTTGGAACAATTTCTTCATTATTGGTGTCAATCAGAGGAACCGATTATTCTTCAAAATCAATACTATTGTTAAATGTCTTTCCTCTCGTATTGAACTCACAGTTAAAACAATTCAAACGAAATAAAAATTATTATTTTATGATTTGATTTCAACACTTATTTACAGACAAATGAACCAAAAATTGTAATTATTTTTCAATTCAATCGATTTTATTATTAAATTTATTTCACAAATAAATAACAATTTCTTCGTTAAAATCGACCAAAAGTTGGCTAAAACTCAATAAACACATTAATGACTAATATTTTGCAGTTTATATCAATTAAATTAAATCAAAATAATTATTTGATTTCATTTTCAGCACAAAACAAATTGAGTTAAACTACAGTTCATTGGAGTTCTGTTTTGAGTTGTTTTACATTTTGTGTGATATTTGTTGTATTCCTCAATATTTTTGTGTTGTCTTTACTCTACGAATACGTTTGCAAAACATTCAGCACTAAAAAAATCATTTCATTGCACTTCACATACACTACGTTAGGCTTTCTTCAGGAGTAGGCGTACAGCACAGCTCAGGTGCCTTCCTCTCTAACGCTATCTCTTTCTAACTTTTGCACACATATTCCCCCAGGGTGAAGTATTGAGTTGACGTTGCTTTTGCCATGACACTCCTCCTCTCGAACCCATTAACTCCAAAAACACCAAATGAATTGTTTTGATTGAGTTAAACATCAATAACGTATACTTCCGATTAATAATTAAATGAGCATTTACCTAAATTATGTTCTATGCAAGTGTTGCATTGCAGGGTAATTTCCTCCACTTAATTCTCTCTAATTCTAAATGATTGCATATTTGATGAGTAATGCAATGCAAGGCTTACTTTCGTTATCATTGATTAAGAATATTGATAATCCAGTTTGAAATGATAGTGGTCAAGTAATTTATAGTGCCCTAAGCAGGAACAAATAAGTCAATATTTGAAAAGAATCAATAAATATATTATTAAATGTTCAAACTTCATGAAATCTTAAAACTATATATAAAATTTGATCTTAATTCTTTTTGGAGTAACTTATGTTCTAAAAACATTTTTTTAAAAGAAACTTGCCAAGAAAAAAATTAAGAATATTCCATTGAAAAAACTTCAAAATAGCCTTGATTAATTGACGATTTAGTAAAATTCAGAGAAAATAAAATTTAATAAAAGCTTCGAAATGTGAAAAACATTGTAAATTAAACAAACATGATTGACCTTACTTCATTATTCAAACTCTTGAAAACGAAAGTAAAGGATTAAACCCAGAATAATAAAGTTTTTAAAAATGAGACAAAACTTGAATCGATTCCATATTTGTGAGAACACAAACTGTTGCATAATTAATTACAGTGCCAAGGACAATTATTCCATCAGATTTGCTTTATTTGATTCGAGTACATTTACATTTGAGTACAATAGAAAGAGTACTTAAATAAAAGTTCAAAACTCTCATTAAAAGTGATTTAAATCAAAAACTCAAATAACATTCAAAATGATATGAAAATAATTATGAAAAGTGAAGACCTGTCGACATATTGTTTGCTAAATATGAACAATAGGCACAACCTATTCGTTTGTAGCACTTATGCAACAAAATTAACATAAATTTGTTAAAAAATGATTTCCCATAAATTCTATTTTAATTTTCATTTGAATGTATTTTCCTCCAGAAATATATTCATTTTATTCATCTTTTAAGGAAATAATCAGATTTTGAGACATAACTGCATCGAAAGTGTGTCTCAAAAATGTATTCATAATTCGTATGAAACTGTTTTTCACTTTAAAACTTTAATCAAACGATTGAATCACAAACTCATGTAAATTAATTTTCAATCAAAAATTCAATAAAATATATAAAATAAAAAAACAAATCACTCGAAAGACGACTTATGGCTACTTTTTATGAAACGCCTAAAGAGCTGCTCCACAAACGCAAGTCATATAAATTAGTTGCACAGGTCAGAGAAAGTGTTCTCAAAGTCTATGAAAACGACAAATTCATTTGCGATGAGTGCGATATCATCCGAATAAAAAGTGACGACTGGTCTGTTCAGAGATTTGTGGAATACTATGAAAATGATGTGGATAAAGCCATCGATCACTTGGTGGCAAACCTTAAATGGCGAAAAGGGTTTGGTGTCAACACCCGGTCATTGGATGAAGATTTCGGCAAAGAATTCTTTAATATCGGCGCTATTTTTGTATACAATGAAGATAAGAATGGAATACCTCTGGTATTGTATATAATTTGATTTAATTGAACTTTTTTTTTAAATCTTTGAATTATTTGATGTGATGTACAAAAAATTCTAAAATCATTCGAATCTTTTCTAAATTGACAGTTATATTCAAGAGGAAAATGCAACCGGAAGATCCCAAAACTGCGTCCATTATTTGAAATGTATTTCATTGGAATCATTGAAAAATTGGACAGAGATGTGGGAAATCGGGGCTTCATCCTGGTGCTCGACTGCTCCGATTGTAGTCTCAATAACCTAAGTATGGATTTATTGAAGTTTGTGATCACTAGTCTGAGAGTGCACTACCCTCTGGGCATTCAGTATGTCATCATTTACAACATGCCATGGATTTTAAGAGGTATTTGGAAGTTAGTGAAAGGATGGTTAGGAAACGTCCAGCATTTGGTGCGTTTTGCAAATGGAGATGAGATACAAGAATACGTTAGTGCCAACAATCTTCCCAAATATATGGGCGGCACATGTGATAAACGATTTACGATAGCACCCGACAACTGTCCCACTGTTTACGAATTGGCGCATAAGTATGGCTTCACAGAGGAAGAGGTCAGAAAATATATGAAAAGTTACGAAGATTTACTCGAAGAGGCAAAACAGTATAATTGACTCACAATTCAATATTATTTAATTTTTAATAATTATTGCAAAAACTATTTTCCAAATAGAGATCATTTTATTGGATCAAAAATATTTTATAAAAAAAATAATTGGAAAGCAATGGATTAATTTCTAATTTAAAATTAAACATGATCAACTCTGTTATAAGTATATTACTTAATTGGAATACCCTTGAGTCCAAACTCTTGGAATTAGAATTTGAAGTCACCATGATAATCTACATGATGCATA
>JAQGCS010000875.1:0-17341 GCA_034702105.1 Fuscozetes fuscipes
AGTGCCACCACATCTCTGCCAACTATCCTCCTGTGCGGGTGAGTAATTAAGTTTTGCTTCTAACTAATCTCTCTCTCTCTCTCTCTCTCTCTCTCTCTCCCTCCTCTCTCCCTCTCCCTCCCTTCCTTCCTTACTTACTTACTCACTCACTCACACACATCTTGGTAGCATTCGTTTTTTATTGTTTATTTGAACGTATAGCTAAGTTTGTAAAACCACTCCAAACAATGAGAGACCGGTGAGACTGTTGTGCCATTCTATGCAAGAAACAAGTATATCGATTTGTGGTTGTGTCTGGTCATGAGATTTGAACTAATTTGACCCGTATATCGGAATTTGAATTATTGACTTTAAGGTTCTTATTTCATTTCTGCATACTTTCCAGAGTTGGGTTCAAATGATTTTGAGTTTATTTGGTCTCAAATCTGGTGAGTATTTGTTATCACTCGAAGTGATAGCAGTATTACTCCATTACAGCACAAGGAGTACCTTCTGTTACGATTAATGCATTGAATATCCGATTACAGAATAAAATTACGAAAAGCTATGCCTTTGAGCCCATTTGCAAACGAAAAGCAAAATTTCAATTTTGCTTACAAACCAAAGATCGACATCTTTTGAGTCTAGTCTTTCATTGCTTTCGAATCAGGTTTTAGTCTACGGTCGAGACCTTTGGTCACTTCCTTTGATCGCATTTCAAATTTTTCAATGACCCGACTCATCACTAATTAAGTCAATGAGAGAGTAAGGTTTAAATATGTCTAAAATTTCACCTTTGAGGCCACTCCTAATTTTGTATATAACTCGATGCAAGTATTGAGGAAAAGAATTAATTGAAACAAAACATCCACGTTCTTTGTTCTTCCACACCAAAATGTAAAGCCTTGGAGATATCTGCTTTTTGTAACTTGCAAGAGACTTATTCCCGTTCGATTTTCAACAGAATACTGATAATCAACATTTGTTTAGAGTCACATATTTCGGCCAAAATGTATATAAATCTATATAAAGTCATAAAATTATATATATTTCCAAACTTCGTTATCGTCGTAAAAATGGGAAACTTTTGGGCGAATGAGTTGAATGGCATTTAATTTATTCGTTCTATTAAATAAATTGTTGAGTGAAAGCGATGGGATAGCGATGTTGTAAAGTGAGAGATGGTATTAACTGTGGGGATGTCATGTCATGTCATAGATTTGGAGACACTTACAAATCGCTGTTTTAAACTTTTTGTTTGCTATCATTTCTCTATTGAATAGTTTCCGCCCGGAATTCAATGATGCGATTCTCAACAACTGTATAATTTGTAAAATCATGTCTTCTCCTAATAATTAGTTTCAAATTCATTTCTTTCAACACTTTTAATAACTATTTAATTATAGATATTTTAATAATTTTAGTGCCATTTTATTTGATCAGTAGATAAAACATTGGGAGGAATGAGAAAATTAGCATCTGTTGTGCCGTTTGAGCTCAACTTTGGCCCAAATCAACGTTCAATATAAACACAAATTATCGAAATTATTAGTCTGTCCTCAAATGGATGTGAATCTAAATATTTCAAACCTAACCAAAGTCGAGACATCCGATGCCAGACTTCTAAGTAGTAGTGCCGCAGGTAATCATATGTTGGACTTTACCTGCACACAACTGCTTAACAGACTGAGCACTCGCGTCCTCTGCCCACTAAATATCATCAGTGAAAACATTTTTTATCTTAAAATCAGATTTATTTTGCAATTTTTTTTTAAATAAAAGTTTTGATAAACAGTGGGTTTTATGTATCCATTTATTTAATTGAAATAATAACAGAATAAAACAATAAAAACGAATTTAAATCAATATTTGTATGAATAATATCAATAATAAACTTCAGTAATATATTCATTTCTTACATCCATTTCATTTATAAGAAAAGTACAATTGAGTGAAAGTGGACTCAAAACAAATTCAAAGATTTGTTTAAAATTCTTTCAACAGAACAAAGTTTGAACTCATTTATTAGTATTAATAATTCGATTGAAATGTTCTCAATACAAAAAATCGATGATTTTTTTACTCATGTTAAGTATAAAGCTATCCATTAATGCATTTCAGACATCAATACAAAAATTATTTCATTCAATTATAAAACTTCTAATTTAATAGAAATTGTTTGAGTAATAAACGGACTTTACTAACAATAAAAACACTTATTTGAAAAATTATTGTGAGTACAGACTCTCAGAAAGCAATCAATTGATTCAAACAATTTCAAGAATTAGAGATTTGCGCATAAATTCACAGTAAAAGACTGCCTCAAAAGTGTTTGAAAATCAATGGCTTAGAATTTTGTGGCCAAACATTACATCAAATCTAAAACATGTTGAGTCGAATAATTGGAATAATAATCACATAAAGCTATGATTGTTAGCAAGGTCGTAATAAAAGAGTTCAAACTTTAGTCGAGTCAAAGAGATAATAAATCAACAAAAAAAAACAAATAATATCTAAATTTACATAATATATGAAAATGAAGGCAAGAGTTGTTTAGAAGGCTTTTGTCGATTTGTGAGACGAGTCATATGATGAATGGCTTAACCATTAGATGCAAAACATTGAAAATTCATAATTATATCGAATTTTGATTTAATCAGAACTTGGAATGAAATTCATAATAAATGATGAAATCTTCGCAAAAATTCAATTAAACGAACGAAACTTTTTTCAAATTTTAGTTTTCAAATGTTTAAGTAAAATAAATTCGCGTCCATTTTGTGTCCGAATTATTAAAAGTTTAATATATTTGTCGTTTATATCACAGATCAAAAAAAGTAGCGCTCGTTATATGACTCTAATAGTGTCCGATTCCTTAGTGATCTGTCGTCTGTAGTGAAGAGACGATGACTTGTACTACAAATCCTGACTGAAGTTTCACGTCTTCTATCCTCAACTTATCACTCAATAGTCTGCCGCCGAAAAACCACCTGAAATACCACCAATCAGTTAACACTATTGTATTGAGCTCTCAGTCAAAACAAATTACATATAACCTCCGTTAAATTTAATTTCAAAATATAATCTGACTCAACTCAACTCAACTCAACTCAACTCAACTCAACTCAACTCTGACTTCACATTAAAATATTTGAAAAAATAAATATCTTAAACATAAATAATCGAAAATTGTAAAATAAAATCTTAAGAAAGGGACAAACCTCTGTCGGGAGGGCTCAATGTTTTCCAAAATGGCCAATTTTTTCTTAGCACTTAAAATTGTTTCTTTTGAAAGGACTGCCATTTTTACGTCATTACACGACGGACTGATACGAAATTTTAAGAAAATCTCTTCTCCTCCCGCAGAGGAACCGATGGGCTCACTCTCGGGCGAAGGAGATTCAGAGTCACTGCTTTCCTCGATCAAATTGATGGGTGCACTCACACAATAAATGGGCAGTTGATACCGATTACCCAATTCGTCGTAACAGTCGAGTAGTGTTCCTATAATTACATTTCATTTTATGTTAAAATAATGAAAATAGATTCGAGAAAAATATGGTTTGAGAGACAAACCATTGGGTAAAGAGATGTTGGCGCCATCGATGATGGCCTGCGCTAATGCGAAGTCATTAGTTTCTGCCGCAAAGGCCGCCGCTTTCAATGCATCCCATATTTCTTTGCGTCCCTTTTGGTTATCAAAATTAAAGACACAATTAGCAAAAGTGTGGATACCGTACCTCAAAAGCAGGCGCCGTATCCCAGAATTCATCCCTTTTGCTCCTTAGCTGTCCGTCAGTGAGGGGAACGTCACTAAGAAATGGTTGAATCAAATTAGAGGTTAAAATTGATAACTAAAGCAAATGATGAGAATCGGAGTTGGAGTCAGACTAATACCTCTTCCACTTAAGCTTTTCGTGTTTTAACGGCTGATTCTTTCCTATCGATACTAAAAATTAGATAATTTAGTCAATAATTGTAAAGTGGTTTCAATAACTTTAAGACAATTAATTCATTCGAACAAAAATAGTTTTGAATTGAGATAAGAGTGAAATGGCGTATAAAAGATGTACCGTTTGGATGAATGTTACTGTTTTGCGAATCACCACTCGATGGACGACTTCTTCGAGATCCGAGACACCCACCCATTGGTTCAGTGGTTCATAACCCCAATCAGTATTTATTATAAAATATCCTTCAAATTATTTGATAAAATGTAAGTCATTTCTGACATCTAAACATTAAATCACTTTTTCATAGTTTTTAAACAAAATCTGAAATAATAAGTCATTTAATAAACAGCTGACAATCGATTCAGTGATGTAGAGGTCACCGCTTTTTATTACATTTTTTATGATATTATTCTTTTTATTGCAAGAAGGTTGTGATAGTTCACAATTAAATTTACAATATCCTCATGTTTGTAACTAACTCAAACTGACTAAGCTCTGTTTATGGTATGATTGAAAATTTAGTTTTGAAACTCAATGATTGATTGATTGTTTAATTATTCAAATGGATATCCCGTTAAGACCTCTGAAAAGTTTTAGAGGTTATGAGAAGTGTTTGTGACTAAAACCGGTCCCAATTTGTTTTGATTCAGTTTTAAATCAATTGTAATGTTTTCTTAATTAAATCCTTTTGTTTCTAAAGAAATTTTGTCAAAATCTATAAAAATATATAATATGTTTCGTTTGGCGGTTAAGGCAAAGAATATTCGGGTAAATCCAATATTTTAAAATTGAATTTTTAATTTAAATCGATTCGCTATTTTGCAGAGCATTTCAAAACCAAATCAATGCCTTCGCTATTATTCATCGAGTGGTGAAAAAAGGTCTTTTATTTGTTATATATTTGTATAATAATATAATATATGTATTGATTAGCAATTCGGCTAAAATCGGTTTAATGGTCGGGTCGTCTGTAGTGGTTGTGAGCGGTCTGTGTTTGGGTTACGCCAAATACGACTCTGCTTTCAGAAAGAAGATTCAGAACTCGATCCCATATTCAGAGAAAGTATTGAACTCTGTTTTGGGACCAATCGCTCCAAACAAAGATTCTGTTATTCCGTTCACTGAATCCAAAGATAAAAGGATTGAAACCAGTTTTTTGAATAAAAAGAGGGAACGAACTGAAAGTTTACAGCAATTGAACCAAAATATTAAAGCAAATGGCAATGAGTCCAAAAAAGATGACAAAATTCAAAACATTTCACTACTATCTAAGCAAACGAATGAAAAACTCAATTCCCAGACAAATACCGAATTAGAAAAGGATCCTGAAACTGAAATTTCTTCTCCCGATAAAGCAATTGAAGAAGAAAAGGGCGACTCTTTGATTGAGGAATCGTTAATCGACGACATCGATGTATTGATCGCAAGAGAAGCTCTTAAAGAACAGATGATGAGTGTTCTGCCCACAGACGGACAAGAATTCAAAGAATTGCAAAAACGATTCAATGATATTGAGTTAGAATATCAAAGAAAGGTTTTCTTAATTTCTTTTATTACTGAGACTGTGGTTCCAATCGATTCAATTTTGAATTGACTTCAATGTTAATCATTTGTTTGTCCGATAGATCACTAAATTAGAAGAAAAGTTTGAGTCCGAACAGAAAAGACAACTCAAAAGACAATTATCTGCTTTTAACGATCATTTATCGGACCAAATGTCACAATTAAGACAACAACTTAAACGAAATTATGACAACTCTTTAGAAGAAAAGCTTTTAGAAGAGAAAAATCGTTTTCAGTCAGAACTGTCGAATTCCTTCTATAGACTCCAATTACTCGAACAACTCCTTAAAGGTTTGTTTCATTTCTAATACAACTGACAAATAATTTGAGGTTTTAATTAAAGCGAGAGAGGAGTTGGATAGGGATCAGTACTCGTTTCGTAAGCTCTGGGTTTTGTGTCAAACGCTGAGAGAAGCCTTAAACCATAACCCATCCATGAATGATGAATGTCTGCCAATTTCTTTGGATCAAGAGATGACTACCATTCGATCGATTTTAAATAAAGATTCTCTGAGCGATAGACCCGTAATTCGTTTGGCACTCGAAACTATACCAAAAGATGTGCTTCAAAATGGAGTCTTCACTGAAAAGGATTTGATAAAACGCTTCAAAAAAGTGGACAAATATTGCAAAAGAGTTGCTTTGATTGGAGACGAAGGCGGAAGTCTTTATCTCTATTTACTTTCTTATTTGCAATCACTTCTTGTATTCAAAGACTCGAGAATACCAACAGAAGAGCTCGAAGATAAAGAAGTGGACCCATTAAAGTGGGATACTTTTGATTTATTGACTCGAATCCAGTATCATTTGAATAATCATAACTTGGAAATGGCGCTCAAGTATGCAAATCAATTAAAAGGCGAACCGAGAAATGTGGCCAAAGACTGGATTAAAGACACGCGAATACATTTGGAACTGAAACAAGCGGTCGATCTCTTGCAGACAGAGGCCGACGCTATTAATGTCCAAATCGTTAATTAAATTTATAAGTTATACGATTCAAAACTTAGTTTATTTTAGAAAATGTTATAAACAACTAATAAAAAGACCTGTTTTTAGGACCTGTTTTCAAACAAAGGCGCCGATAATTAATTTATTATAATATAAATTACATAAAAATCATTAAAAGTGAGTGTTTTTGACTCAAAACTATTGAATGACTTTTTCAAGAAGTTCGCCATATTTTGAATGTTCAAAATCAGCCGATTCTGGGTTTCGAAAATAATTTTCCAAAAGTTGTTCTGCGGTCGAGTCACTCATATAGAAGCCATTTGCTCGGTCACAATTCTTAAGCACTCGAATCACTGTCTTGTCATCGTTTATGTCCAGAGGAATAAACGAAACTAAACTATAATCCTCTATAAGACCGGCCAAAGCCTGCGTTAGTTTTTTATATTTGGCCAAAAAGGGATCGTCACTTATTTTGTCCACCAAATAGTTGAGGTCAAGAATATCGCAGTAATAGTCTATTCCAAACTCTGTATTTCCATAATTTTGGATCAGATCCACTTTAGACAAGACATTGATGTGGGGCATCTCTAAGTGAATCATTGAATTAAGACAATTGAGAGCCACAGATATAAACTTGGACGGATCATTTGAGTAGTGGGAGTCAACCAAATTGACGGCCACTAAACGTAAATCAATGGCACTCTCGCTCTGTTCGGTGCCGTCCTTTTGTTTGGCCAAAGAATTTAATTTATTGATAACGCGTTTGAGTGAGTCGTGATTCGTGTAGAGCTCTATCTGTCCCGGACTGTCCACTAACACATAAAGAGCTGATTCTTTATTTTGTTGGCTCAAAGATTGGACCGCAGTTTGCAATTGGTTTTGAAGCCAATCAAAGTTTGTGTCCAAATAGTCGATACAATATAGAAGCGAACCGTTTGGACCCAAATCCATAGTTTGCATGACTTCGGTTAAAGTAATCAGTTGTGAGATATCGATAGTGGGTTCGAAAGGCAGTCCATCATTAGCCGGATCCAAATTTATCGTTATAACAGATCGGCCCAAACGCCGCAAAATATCAGACATTACGTGACAATAAGTGGTTTTACCCGATCCCGCTGGTCCAATCACTAACTGACCGAACAGTGGTCTTACATTCATATTGAATGTAAATAAACAAGGTCAAAATTTTCAAATAGTTGAGTCACGTATTTGTAAAGTTTACAAATTGAACTTAAATTCTCATAATTTGATTTCAAAACATTTTGAGTCCTTTTAAATGCGTAAACAAATGCCTTCACTCGCATTAAAAAGTATCAAACAATCGATTCACATATTGTATTGATGCTCTCATAAATGTTTGAAAGGGCAATTTATGCTGCGCGCAGACAACTTATTAAGTTGACAAATGAAGCAATCTTTCAAGAACAATTGACAAACTCAATTTTTGAAGTTCGAAATTTTGAGTCACTTTTCTCCTGTTTTACTGAGTGTTCAAAACTTGAAATCAATTGAAAGATGACTGCATTTGAAGGTATTTTCATTTAATATTAATTATTAATTAAATGATTGACTGAAGTATTGTTTGGCCAGAAATGGGAATTATGGCCGAAATCGCTAAAGCCGTCGAAGATATGAATTGGATGTAAGTCTCACTTATTGTTCACTTAATATCACTTAATTCATTTACATTTAAGGCTTCCGACAGATATTCAGTCCGAAGCGATTCCTTTAATACTCGGCGGCGGCGATGTATTGATGGCGGCGGAAACCGGCTCTGGAAAGACGGGTGCATTTTGTCTGCCTGTACTTCAAATCGTTTGGGAAACTATTAATGGTATTTGAACTCAAAACAGACATTTTAGTCAAATATTTGTAATTTCAGAAACTCATTCCAATCGGAAAAAGAGTATCGAAAGTGATGACAATAAGTGGCGATTGAGTCCAACTGATAGAGAGACCAATTTATCGCTCAGTCCAGATGGCATGTCTGCCCAAAGTAAAGGGGATCAGCGATGGCAGGGATGTCGAACCAATTATGGCGTTAAACGAGTAATACTTTAATTATTGATTCGGAGATAAATAATTAGAACATTTTGATGTATCGATAGGACCCGTCTTCCAATTCAAACCGTTTTTACTTTGAAGTTCATTTCACAGACTCTGGTTTGGCGCGAGTAGGCTGGTCTCTGGCCGGCGCTAATCTCGAATTAGGGTTTGACAGCAAAAGTTGGGGTTACGGCGGAACCGCTAAAAAAAGTACTTCAAAAAATTTCCTAGACTACGGACAAACATTTGGGGAAAAGTTTGATGTTATCGGAAATATAATAGATTTGGACGAAAATACAATTTCTTGGTTTAAAAACGGTTCAGATTTAGGGATTGCTTTCAGACTTCCCAAACAGTTGTGCGAACAAAACGCTTTTTTCCCGACAATATGTGTGAAGAACGCGGGCGTCACTCTTAAGTTCTTAGGTATTGAAGTTTTCTTTTAGACTCCTTAGAGTCGTTCTAATGAATTGAATGTCTGAATCAGGAGAGAAATGTCCCCCAAAAGCTGTTTGGGTAGAAAAGGCACACAAAAGCCAAATGGCTTCGAACGTAAACATAATGTCTTCTAAATCCAAATCACCGAAAGTGGGCCCAAAGGCGTTGATAGTAGAACCGAGCAGAGAGTTGGCTCAACAGACACACGATTGTATCAATTCTTTTAAAAGACATTTGTCTGGAAATATAAGACAAGCATTACTTGTGGGTGGAGTCAACGCTAGAGATCAAATGGAACAGTTAGCCACTGGAGTCGATATCGTTGTTGGAACCCCGGGTCGTATCGAAGAGTTGATAAACAGCGGAAGTATGTCTCTCGAGTCCTGTCGGTCAGTACTTTATAGGTATTGACTCAAATATTTAAATTTGTATAAACTGTTGTTCAGATTCTTTGTGATCGACGAAGTGGATGCACTCTTGCAACAGGGCAATCAAAACCTTCTAATTAGATGGCACTCACTTTTGCCTCGAATGTTTGACGACGGAAAACGTCTTCAAATGATTGTCTGTTCGGCGACTTTACATAATTTTGATGTCAAAAAATTTGCAAATAATGTAATGTTTTTCCCGACTTGGGTCGACCTCAAGGTTTGTCACATTTTTTCAATCCTTTTCTGATTATCAACTCTTTAAGGGCGAAGACTCAATACCCGAAACAGTGCATCACGTGGTCTATCGAATTGATCCGAGAAAAGACTCTTCTTGGAAAACATTAAATACCACGTATAAGACCGATGAGGTTCACAGTAGAGACCAACTAAATCCTATCCAACCAAACAAAGAAACTCTAAGCGAAGCCCTCAAACTTCTTAAAAGTAAGGATTATATACTTTGGTCCGACCATTGGTTCGGTTCGGGTGGATATCAATATGAAATCAGAAATATTATTAAAACCAAAGATTAGACATTTCAGACCATTAATAACACTTTATTTTAATAAGTTTGGAATTAAGCAAAAATCATTAATCTTTTGAATCTAGGTAAATATGTGGTAAAAGCTATCGATAGCCTCAAAATAACGAACGCCATTATATTCTGTCGAACTAAAGTGGACTGCGATCATCTCGAAAACTTATTCAATGATATCGGAGGAGGTATTGACTGGAAAGGTCTAAATTGTTTGTATTCTAAAGAATATCTGATTGTCTTCAGGCGCCAGAAATGCTAATCACAGATATTCATGTGTTTGTCTCCACTCTGACCGCAAACCTAATGAGCGAAACGAAAATCTGAATAAATTCAAACAGGGGAAATGTAATTTTTTGATTTGCACAGATGTGGCGGCCCGGGGTATCGACATAACTGGTCTGACATTTATTCGTATTCTGTTTGAATTATAGTTAAATATTTTTGATTATTAAGGAATTCCGTTTGTCATTCAAGTGACACTTCCGGATGAAAAATCGAATTACTTGCACCGAATCGGTCGCGTCGGTACGTTTGCCGTACTTTGGATTCTTTCAATGCTTTCATTTATTTGATATATAGGAAGAGCCGAACGAATGGGTTTAGCCGTAAGCTTAGTTTCTGTGGTCCCGGAAAAAGTGTGGTATCACTCAAATTGTAAAACTAAAGGTAAAGGATGTTATGATACCCGACTTGTAGAAGAGGGAGGGTGTTGTATTTGGTATAACGAACTACAGGTCAGTTCATTTAATCGCAAATTTTCCGAAAAGTGAGTCATAAATATTTGTATATAATTTGCAGCTTTTGGCTGAAATTGAAGACCATTTGAATTGTATAATAGAGACGATAGACTCTGACTTTAAACTACAGGTCAATGAGTTCGATGGAAAAGTGATATATGGAACCAAAAGTACCGCTAAAGGCTATCATTATTCGGGACACGTTTCCCAAATGGTAAACGAAGTGAAACTTCTCTCCCAATTGGAAACTTCAGCGCAAAATAGTTTTCTTAAGTTTTACTTTTAAATCGGATTCGAATAAAGAATCACTAATTTATTACTTTTTAAATAAATAGTAATATATATTAAAGTAATTTGTATTACAATTACAATATTTGCTAATCCTGCAAAAATTGGCAAAATTCTCAGAATCATTTAGTCTATGATTCTAAAACTATCAATGGGAGCAGGGATGGCCAAGGGAGCGTAGACCTCTTACCCCCTAGACTCGAAAATTTTGTAGAAAATCCCCAGCAGATAATGAGAAATTCCCTTATTGAGTGAGTCACTAATGAGAGGTTTTACTGTATTTCCCTATTTTTCACTACATTTACGAAGTAAAAATGTAGTATATAGTTTTGTCGTTCTCCCCGCCCCGCAGAAAGAGATGGGAATGGGGCTGGCCTATCGAGATATTCCTTGGGGAGAGATGGGCTGTGAATAGGTTAATCAAAAATGGACATGAAACGGCCATTTTTGATGGGGATTTCAATTGGATGTAAATGTAGTGGGAATTAGGTTTGATCCGAACTTGTTTTTTAAATTCACTATATGAATAAACTATTCCTTAATCGAATGATCAAGTTCAATTAATTTATTTGTTTAATATTTTCAATTTTAAAGTAACACGGGTCAAAATGCGCAAACATATCCAATACAATACAACATAATTTTGATGCCTTGTATTTTGTTTTTGACAGAATTGTGTTAATGATTAGTCATATTTTGTCGGTTATTCCTCTAGCAAGTATTCATTGGCCGAAATCAGGGGTTTCGAAACAAATATTAGATCTTTTGAGCCAGATAATTTATAAAGATTGTTATGCGGCAAATCGATAGAGAAATGGTTCATTTATTGCTTGTGTGGGAGAGTTGTTGAAAATGGATATATAGTGCGATCAGTTGTAATAAGTGTGCGATGGAAGCAATTTTTATATCTGACTTAATTATTTCTAAGGGTTATCATCGAAAATATGGTTTACTTTGTGATGATATATGTGTTGACCCAAAGAATTAAGATCTCAATTCTCTTATTTGTGACGAGCCTTTCGGCAATGAAGTCGTTATGCGAACATTGATTGCATTTTCGCCAAATCCTAAATACATAAACTCTTCGCTTATCTAATGTCAGCAAAAATAGACTAAACAGACCTAACATATAACACACATAACTGACCAAAACTTTGCCAAAACTTTTTATATGCCAATGATTGCACTTATATTTCATACTTTTATGTGAACACAAATTATAAGAATCACCCAAATTAAGCGCAAATCAATGAATGTCACAAAAAATTGATTGAGTCATCCAGTAAACCACAATCGATTTTCTAAACTAACAAAGTATATCATATCAAACAATTGAGAAAGATTTAAGCTTTTGCCTCTTATTTTCATTTGTGTTCAAAAGAATGCTTTCATTCTAAAGACCAAAATGTTGCCAAAATTTTAGAGCGGGGGGGGGGGGGGGGTCAAAAATCACAAAATTTTTACTCTAGAAGGGGGTAAGAGGTCTACCCCTCCCCTTGGCCATCCCTGAATGTAGGAGATGACACCCTTGCCAGTGTCACGTTTCAATGAGCCCTGGTTTAGGTCACTGGATTATGTGACCAAGCTCATCATTGGCCAAAACTAAGTCCACGAAAACGCTAATAATAAAAAGTGCGTTATTTCAAGCAAATAGTATAGAAGTGAGGATTTCCTTCTCAATAGAAATACTCTTTTTCGGTGATTTTGTCGGTCAACTCATTTTCAGAGAGGATTTGTAGTTCTTTTTGAGATAACTTTTTTCTGCTTAAGTCCCGACAGTTTCACCAAAAAAGTCATTAAAGTTATAGACTTGAAGTTTGAACAAATCTCACACAAAATTCATCGCTCACTGTCTCCAAAACCATCAAAACAGCGAAAGATTTTGAAGATATGGAAGGCCTACGACTGTCACAAGTAATGGTAGGATTAGCGACAATTCGTTTCCTATATTTTGTTTTGTTTTGTAAAATAAAGTTTGTAAAATTTGATCATGCTTCATTATTACCAAGGTTTTTCAATTTTCTAGAAAGACTTTGAAATCTTTTATACAAATTTGCAAAGAAGTTTTAAATGATCTAGTAAGTTATAATACTTACTTATTTAATAGACTTCCAATTTCATTAGTGCTTATTCTTTTGGTGTATAAAATTGGATGAATTTGTGTATATTGAGGAATGCACAAGGAGAGGCTTACCGCTCCAGAGGGCAATAAACATAGTGCTTTTTGGTTTTCAGTGTCAGAGGGTCGAGAAGTTAGCCATTTTGAAAAGGAAATGGCTGATTTTGTGCTTTAAATTAAATTTGAACTAAATTTAATGTGGATTGAGGCTATTTCAACTGGGTTCAAAGCGAAAAACAAAATGGTGATAATTTTTAAAGTCTTTTCGTTTTAGGTCGTAAATCAAGGTTTTTGCACTCTAGGGGGTGTGGAACTCATGCCCTTTGGTGTCCTTGATTATATCAGTTTTGATAAATGAAATCTTGACATCTGTTCTCTTTGGAGGTAATGTTGAAAGTTGATTGTTCAAATGGCGTAAATGTGTTTCGCAAACGACGTCAATGACTGATCAGTGGGACACTGATTAACGTTATATTCGATCCCAAATTTGCGATAAGTTATCGCTTTTTACTTCAACTTTTTCTCTGAATATTTTGAATTATCACTTATTAGATCCTTTGAATTCTCAACACATAAATCGAAGGGAGTGTTGGAAGTCAGTGTGAATTTGGGGGTTTCATACTCTAATATGAAACAATGCATTAACAATGTGAATTGTTAATTTTTGCAATCTTTTTTATTATTGTTAAGTTATTATACAAAGAATTTCATTTAAAAGTTGATAAATGCTTTATTCATTCAATTCGTTTTAATGAATAAAATCAAAGCTAAAAAAAGTTGAATTAAAACTAACGAATTCGAGTTAATTAGTCGATTGAAAAATTGAAGTGTATTTTAATTTTGTGAATTGAGTGGAGGTCCTCTCATCCCCGTCGAGCAAAGTTAGAGCAATGAGTGGATCAGCCCATCGTTCTGTGCGCACGCATTCTACCAAAGTTTGCCAATTGACTCAAATTGTGTTGTGATGAGTTGTGCGGCACATGTCTTCAGTAACATTAGGTTTGTTGGTGTCACGATTCAAGAGCTATACGCCAGCGCTTACACGATGTCCATATCTCTGTCATCCCACGAGACACCGGGCCTTTCATAATGTTATAAAAGAGTATTACTCAGTCGTATGGATGAAACAAAAGACTTGTTTTGAAGTTCATATCCATTGATAGTCTGTCGGCCCTCTAATCATTGTATAAGATTACTGTTCGCCCTCTCATTGAACTCAGAATAGCGTCAAAGAGCAAAATGACAACAACTTATCGGAGGAAATCGCTTTCGACGTCCAGTAAGTTATTTATTGCTCTTTAGTGTCGATCAAACATAATTCTAATGAGAAGTTAATTCCTTTTTCTGTTACTTATAATTACTTTTTCACAACTTTCTAATCGTTTGAAGTTTGTATTGAACTCAATATTTGTCAAACTCTATACTTCTGACAATTTCAGCCAAAATATAAGTTAAGCCTCTCTGTGAATATGTTGTTCTTTTCTCAGTAATACTAAACTAAACTTGAATTTTAAATAAGCTTGATTAAAAATTTATGAATTCACTAATAAATGTATTATGTGATAAAAGATTCAATTGAAACACTTTTAAATAATTGATTTAAATCATTTCCTATTTATTATTATTATTAAATATATATATTTTTAGTTAATCTACCTAGATTCATTTCATTGGCATTGAATTTAGAATAATCAGGGGGATAAAATGGGGCCGGAAGTACGCGAAGATACTAAGCTAAAAGAGCTAAAAAGCCGCTATTCTGTCCATAAATAACCGTTTCTTTCTGTTTTGCCCCTGAATAAGGTTCTATTGCAGTTTAAATTCAGTTAAATTAACTAAGTTAATAAAAGAGGATGTAAATGTAAAAAAGAAGAATAAAATTTCGTATTTTTCCAAAATTTTCAAACTGCAAGGGACACCTTTTTTGTGAACACCTCCCTTGCCTATCTCTGGTAAGAATTGATTAAAATACTCTAAAGTTTAGAGTGTAGTCTAAACTAGGAATTTGCAAATTTTTTAGATTTGTGTTTTACTTTCGCTTAGAGTTTGAAACTAATCATTTGATTTGAGTTCATATAAAATTGATAGCATCTACGTTAATCATATCAAGTAAAGTTTGCCAATCCAAATAGATCAATGAAATAGCTTTCTTTGAGTGATTTTGATCAAGTACTATTTGCAACAAAGTTTAAAACCTTTGATAGAATCGATCGATTGAATAAAACAGTGAAAATAGATTTTTATTCGATCGGAGTTTTGATTATCGAACGCTTATTCGGAAAGTCTGCACAGATCTTCAGAGTCACTCAGGGTTTGAACTTTCCTAGAATGCGCTACATAAGACAATGGTAATAATTCATTAGAAAAGGAACAAGTTTAGTGCAGCCCTTTAATTGTTGGGAATTGCAGTTAACTGTTGACAGGAAAATATTTGGCAATAATTTTGAGAGTTTGTGAACATTGGGTTCAATGGTGTGTTTGTCTGTGAAACATGTCTTTTGCTTATAAGAGAAATCAAACATTTAATTGAGTGAAATTGAATTAACCGAATGCTATTGGTTTGTGAGCCAACACTAATTTATCAGCCAAACAGTGGGTCTGGTGTTAAGGCTATGGGAATTGAAGAATCAGATAAAGTCATTGCAAGTCTGGCACAACACACAAATCTTATTGGATTTATGCCCTCCTTTTGTCCAAACACTGCAATTCAGTGGACTTTTTGCTCTTTGCTGTAAATTCGGACGAAAACAAATCGATTAGTATTTAATTGTGTATTGTTTTCATTCAATAATAGAAACGATTGAATTAATAGCAAACTATTGCTATTTTATCGTCAATTCAATTAAATAAGTCATTCATTTGAGAAAAATAGTTTCCAATCGAAACTCAAACAAAAGTCTAAACTTTGTATCACTTAATGAAAAATAGTTAAACTAATCGATCATTAGTTTGATGACAACCTTTAATTAACTGAACATTCAATTAAACTTTGAGTCAATTGTCGGCGTTTTCACACATTTTTCTAATTTTATATACAATATATTTGAAAATTTATTCTAATGTTGAATAATCATTATTAATATTCGTATAAATGTTGTGAAAAACTGATCTAGTTTTTATTCTTTGCAAAAGATGAATTGTTCTTACAATGTGTTAATTTCAAAAATTTAATTTTTATATAGTCTCTAATTAAAGTAAAAATTTGTAATCAAACTTCCAACAAATTTTTAAAAATATTCCAATCAATGGAAATGTATAATTAAATTTGAACCAATTCTTTTTTAGTCATAAAATTACCAGCTTCTAAAATATCGAATGTTAATCATAGTTATGGAATAATTTTGATAGATAATATAAGGCTTGATTATTTATAAAACAAAGAAATGATTGGAAATGAATGATTTGAACTATTCAAGTTAAACCCTGGTTAAATGTATAAATTGTTATATGTTTGACATTAAAAATGAGTTTATCCTCACCTCATGTTTAGATCGACTATTTGTTATGTAGAGAAGTATCCTTTCAGGGGTTAAACACTTTTCTCAAATTGTTATCAAATAATTATATTTTATTAATCATTTGATGTGATTTCGAGACTATTCTGAGTAACTATTATTTGGTTACAGAAAATATCAATTATTTGAACTGAAAATTATGTTATACAGTGCTTATTAAAGATAACAAAAGAGGTCTGACATGAAATGATGTGCTATTAGGCCGCACCCAATTTCTAACACTTTTCTCTGTGGAATTCAAGAAGAATTAGTTCTGAAATATTAAATAAAAGTTTTGTTAAAACGATTTTTAATGTATTGTAGAAAATTGCCCAAAATATGTGATCAAAATGAAAGGCATGAGTCAGAAAACTTGGACCACATTATTGACTGATATATGAAAGCATTAATGATATTTTGATGTCGAGAAATCATATTGATCTATTTCATCTTATTTTTGGTTCACAAAACAAAATCAATTAAAAAGTTTGGTCTTTTGAAAGTGAATGTGAAATGCAGTGTAAAATTAGTTGTTTCTTAATTATTTGTGATAATAGACAAAGTATTAGATTTAATGTGCTGGGTAATGACCATTTTATTCAATTTGTCTTTTAAGAGATCAAATTATTGAAGCAAAACAACGAATAAATTTTATATAAGAAAATTCATTGAAATTAGCCCTTCGTTTCAATCGTCTATAAAACGAATTTCTTTTATAATTCAAAAGCATATCAATAATTCTTCTCATCTCAAGAGAAAGAAATAGAGAGAGAGAGAGAGAGAGAGAGAGAGAGAGAGAGAGAG
>JAQGCS010000876.1:0-17339 GCA_034702105.1 Fuscozetes fuscipes
GTTTATAAGCAATATCTGATATAGGCAAAGGTTTTCCAAATCACCATGCGATTGCTACTAAGCGACCTGCACTGTAAATGCATGTGCATGTACAAGATATGCGCAAAAAATATGACAAGAATTGAAGGTAGCTGATGGCTAGTATATAGCTAATTTGCCCTGGTTGCATTAAATCATTGAATTTCGTTATCTTCTCATTACTTAAATGAAAAAATAGTCGAATAAAACTAATTTCACTGATTAGTCAAAAGAAAACAATTTAATCGAATTTAGATTACATTTAATGTGAGTTAAAATCGGATGACTTGTATTGCATTGAATTATATTATTTTCGGGCAATTCTTAAGTTAAACAAAATAATAGTTCAAAAGTAATAATTAATAAAATACTTTAAAACGTATTAAAATGGAATAAAAGCTAAAATTAAAGCATTAAAACACAAATAAAATCAAAAGTAATAAATTGTGGTCTGAGTCGAGTAATAAGTGCCAAACGGAATGCCATTAACGGAAGACAAACGATGATTGTGAGGGTTGGGGCGAACGGAATACACCGATTGTTTGTGGCGAACGAACCAATGGAAGCCATGGATAGTGGCCGTCCATCAGTGAACACCAAATCGGCGTACTGTTGGCCCCAGGAACATTGGGCCCGTTTTGACGCAACGGCATATAAATGGATGGACTGTTCCGGATATTACTCCAGTTATTTGAGTCACCGCTCATCAGATTTGAATCTTAAGAATAAAATTATATACTCTTTGAAAGGGATATCAAATAAGAAATAAATTCCTACACAAATGTTTGGAGTTGTGGTAATCAAATGGAGGCGATATTGGATTCATAACGGGTCCGTAGTTCGGCGAAAAAGGATTCACTTTGACATCCATACCATCTCCGCCACTATGACCTGAACTGCAATATCGTTTCTTACGTCTCTGAAAATTGCTGACAGCATTAGGAGGCTTAGCCCAAGTGATCTCTAACTGCTGTCCCTCATCTGTGAGACCAGTGTTTCGCAAATCTGTTTCTTGAGAACAGGTTGTGATTAAGGGATGAAATCTTAAATTGTTTACATTACTGGAAAGAGTCTGAAGCGCCACTTCTGCCTCTTCTCGGGTGAAGTAATGAATAAACGCATAGTTTTTTATTTTCTTCACTTTTTGAACGTTTAGTTTTGGATTCTTCAGCGAAAATATATTTCGTATCATATCTTCAGTGGAGTCAGCGCTCAGATGGCGAACAAACAGAACTGTTACCTAATTTGGAGCTTAAAACTTATGAAAAGAATAAAATAATTGTTTAAACCTTAGACATGATTTCATCGTCCAAATTAGGTTCAGGCACAGCCCAGTCCACACTTATCTCGCAGTCAAACAGTTTTATTTTGCCTTAAATGCAATTAAAAGTAAAGCAATGTTTAAAAGAGTAGTTGGAATACCCGGCAATAACTTCCTTCGAGCCATCGCTGCCTCACTTTTAATAAGAAACCAATGAATGAGTGTTTGATTGCATTCTAAGAGTCTCACCGATGAGTCCTGTATTCAACGAAAGCAAAGCCACGATTTCGGTACTGTTTGTCCACTTTATTGTAATTGTTATAAACGATTGCATTAATCACTCCTTCCGTCACTTTTGAGAGCTCTTCGATGACATCTATTCGAGTTTTATTGAGTGGAATATTACCGATGAATAGGCGGCAATTGTCGAGACTCTGGACGACACCAATGCGTTTGTTAGGTCTGATCTCAGTGTTGTTCAGACCTTTGATAGCTTTGTGAGCATCGCTCGCATTGGTATAAGTGGCGAAAGCATATCCTCTGTTCGTTCCGCTGAAGTCCATCATAAGCCGCAACTGATATATGGGTCCGATTTGAGTCAAAATGGGAACCAATTCGTCTTCATAGCAGTCGCGCGGAATTTTGCCCACAAATATTTCGCAACCCTTTGACGGCGGCGGACGCGATGTGGGCCAGTCAGGGGGCGGACCGTACACTCGTTGACCGTTTTCCTGAACGATGTGGAATCCGGTCCTTTCCATTAAATCCAATAACTTCTGTTCTTTACTGTTCTGATTATTCATTGTTTGGACACAAGACTCACACTTTTCTTTAAAAATCAGAAGAAATCAAATTTTTATAATTATTTTTAAAGAATTGAGATTCAATTTTAAGCGTTATATAAATGGATTGAAAACAGCTTTTAATTAAATTAAGAAAATGATTGAAAGGTTTTGAATAAATTATTTGCAATTAATTTAGTGATTAATTAATTGTGTTTTTGTTGCAAACGATTCGACATTCAGTTGACTTCAAATCATTCATTGATTTCACTGTTTGTCTACAGTTTTGAAGTTGAGTCCAATTGTGTGAGAATTCAAATATTGCTTTCATTTAATGCAAATAATTATTTAATTCTAAGACTAATTTAACCATTTTTTGATTAAAATATTTAAAAGTGAACAAAGATTTTCAAACTCAAACAACTTTATATAGAATGAGCTTGGCGATAAAAGCTGCTCGAAAGTGTATTGAAAAGTTTTGAAAATTTTTAAAAAGTAATGAAACAAATATTATTTAAATTTAACGGAATTTGAAAGTTACCTGAGTTTAACAATAATTTTAATCCTTAAAATTGTACTCAATTAAAATTTTTGATTAATTCGTTTAAATTTATTGATTGCAGTCATCACTCACTTAATATTTGATACAAATTAGAGTTAGAGTTAAACTACATTTTTAAAGAAAATAATTTGATGACTAATGAATCGATTGAATGCATTGAATGAAGTTTTGTTTAATTCGTTTAATAAGTTCTGCAAACAATAAGTTTTGAGGCGTAAATGTGAGTGAGATTATATCACCATGCAATCAATTCAATTGATAAGTGACAGTCAAAATTGGATCTGATTATGAAAGTACAGTGAGGAACAATACCTTAAACATCTTTTGAGATAATTAAAACTCTGGTTTATCTATAGTATGACTACTAAGTCCCAAAGCACTGAAATCTTATACAAGAATCAATTTCAAGCGCCCGGCACTGATTTTAACCGAATTTGCATTAGACTAGTATTTGTTAAAGGAATCTCAAAATACAATTGAATTCTATTAAAAAAAGGATCAAATGTTTTCCCATTTTCAAACACTATTTAATCCAAATTTCAATTAAAATCAATGATTCGCGCTTGAAATTGATTCTTGTACAACATTTCAGTGCTCTGGGACTTAATAGTCATACATATTATCTTATTATTTTGACAACAATTAAATGATTGCTTATTCTCGTGAATTGTCAATCATTTAAAAAATTAATAGTAATGGACAGCAATTTAGTCATTAGAATTATAAGCAATGGTTACATAATGGAACAAATCTTGAAAAACCTGGATGTCCGAAGTCTGTCGCAATGCTGTTGTGTATCGCAGGATTTTTACCATGCGGCAAAATACGAATGCAGAAAACGGCTCTACATAAAACATATTTTTGTCGAAGTGTTTCAAAGATTCGATCACAGATTTATGCTTTCAGACATTGACATACTTTTCGGATCATTTACTGAATACATTCGCAATCAAATGAATTTGAGGCCCAACTATATTCTACTTTTTATCGGAAGTTTCAAACAATCGATTCACGAAAAGTCAAAGCAATTGATTGAAATGACGGCATATCTGCCAAATGATTGCCAAATCTGTTGTCTGTCTTTTTACCAGTGTTTGAGCCATGGATTCTTTGCTCTTCCAATCAGAGGCGTAAGTCATTGGATAAGATTTCCTGAAAATCCTAATTTTAACACTTCTTGGGCTCGAATGTCGTGTTTAATAAGTTCCGACATTAATGACATTGAAATCAGAACTTACGATAAAATAAAAGACATTAAAACCGATGGCTTGAAAGCAGTTGTTTTATTCACTTCCAAATCAAGAATTTTTGATTTCAATGGTTTTATTAAAACTCTGAAAACCAAAGTGTCGTTCGTTGGCTCAAAAATCAAAGGACTCACAACCTTTGATAGACATAACCGCAAACATTATAAAATGAACCACAAAATCATCTTAACGTTTGGCGGCCAAAGAGTTAGAAGTGCGTCCACTCTCTTGTATTTCGATTCTGAAGACTCTCTATTCCATCAATTATTGAAATTCAAAATAAGTTTGGACTTTGATTGCGATGACTCTCAGACTTCACTCACATTTGCCTTCATTTTTGTCGAACGCTTTGGATTACTAATAGAAGACTTTCAAAGAGTCTTTCCATTTGTTATTGTGAACGGGTGTCGAACTAATAGTATTATTTTTGGTAATCAATACGTGTCCACTCAAGTGAGGCCTAACCCGTTACAAAAAGTCGACCCATCGAATGGTTGTTCTCTTCTTTTTGTGAACATTATCTGGAAATCAATATAAATTCAATGCAAGAATATTCTACAGAATCACAAACACTGACATTAAACAAATAAAAACAAAATTTGATTTAATGTTTAATTCATTTTGAAAACTATGTTAAGATGTTTATCACAATAGAAGTAAATTAATTGATATCAAACACAAATTATTTAATATATTAAAACATAAACAACTATTCGATTGATCGCTGGTATGATTGAAGGGGTGGTTATTTGCACTGACACTTTCCCTTCTCTTTGATCCATTTGTGTCGAAGCACTTCTTGCATCGGTATTCGAGTACTTTCTTCGGGATCTAACAGTCTTTCTATGATATTCTTGACGTGTTTACTGAAGTCTTTAACATATCTTTTGACAAGATGGTTTGGGTCCATCATTTCTTTGAGCATACCTTCCGGGCCCACTTTTTTACCAAAATGAAAGGGAAACTTATTGTTAAGCATTGCAAATAAGACGACTCCCATCGCCCAACAATCAGCCATAAACGGGTCGTAAGGCTTTCGTTTGACGATTTGAGGCGAATAATAAGGTTCTGTTCCACAATAGGTTTCGCTGAGAACAACCTCTTGCTTTTCCTGATCGTAAGATTCCTTCGCAAACCCAAAATCAGTGAGTTTTGCGACGTTTTGATCATTGAGAAGAACATTATCCAGTTTGATATCCCTGTGAGCGATGTGTACCTCTGTGTGCAAATAATTCAAACCATCCGACACCTGATGGAACCAAACATATGCTTTGGATTCTGTGAGAGAGCCGTTCTTTTTTATTTGATGAGCGATATCTCCATTGCCGGCGAACTCCATAAATATGAATATTCTTTTGTTAGATTTGAAGATATCGAACAATTGAATGACATTCTGATGGTTTACTTCAATCATTGCCGCCATTTCTCGCGGAAGAAACTTCTGTTTAAATTTGAGATCGCATTTCTCCAAATTCATTACTTTGACGGCAACGAATTCACCGGTATTTGTATTCTTTGCCTTATACACCTGTCCAAAAGAGCCAGCACTAAGACTCTGCATTATTTTATAGCCTTTGCGCTTAAGAACAGCAGTTGTTCTCTCATCAAATTCTTCTACTTCTGGCATTTTTCAAAATATTTCAAATATCAAACAAATGACTAAAAATTAAAATGATTTGAACTCAAATCTATGCTTTGACTGCGAGCCTAGAATACAAACAATTTGTACAGGAGCATGCACACTTTCATTGATAGTTGAGTTCAAATTCGAATATTATCTAAGAAATTATTAAACTTGTGATATTCGTAATGGATGAAACATTTAATTGGTTTCCTATTATCTTAATAATTGCTCTTTGGATTTTAATAATTACATCGATTGTATTAACGAACATCTATTCGAGTCAAAACATTTATGAAGTTCACGACAAGTGCTCCGAAAGTGAAGTCAAATTCAGGTACTTTATTAGAATTGATTTGAACCCAAAGTCCAGAAAAAAATTCAAAATAAGCAAGGATATTATAACTGTTCGAATATATGACTCAAACAAAGTATATGTCAGTACTTTCAACGTCCGAATGTCTATCATTCAGTCAGTTTCTGGTCTGAATAGTAAGACCAGAGTCGATGTTACAATGATTATCAATAGAGTTCACAAATTTCCTGAATGGGGTTCAGTCAAAATTGAAGGCTCTGCACAAGACGGAACCATTTATGTGTATGGTATGGAAATGATCGGAATCGACTCAAAAGAACACTATGAGGTCACTGTCAACCGTGAAATCAAAGCTCCGGGTGTTAAGGAGAGCTCAGATATGTTTCCCTGCAATCGAGTGGATCTGGATCCCAATAGTGACAATGGAAGACCATCAAAGTTGGTTCTGGTTTACGAGATTCTTGTCATAGTTTATTTTGCAGCCAATATGAATCTCTTTCTCTTTTCGATAATCATATCCATTTCAAAAATGGACCGAATGATAGCCGCAATTATCTCATCGTTGGGCGCCTTCTTCATTGAAGTGTTGGATCTCCTCTTCTTTCGGTTCAACTTAAAGCTTCAATTCTGGAGAGCTTACGGCGCAAGCAAGTGGTCGCAATATTGTACTTATTATTTGGCCATCAATTTTGTAGTGGGAGTCGTGTCGGGAACTGTTTCGACCATAATTCTAATGTTTGCGGACAATACTACTGGTGAGTTATTGACCGGACTGTTTGTGCTGTCAATCGCCAACTTTTCCCTTTTTATTATGTCTTATGTCATGAAATGTCCGCTTTTTAATATATAAAAAGAAAAGTCGACTCAAACGGAAGAAATTTAATTAAAAACAATTCATTTGAAAAGTTATTCATTTAATAAATAAATTTAGTAAATAATTGACCAAAACTAGAATAAAGAAAATTAAAGTATTCAATGATTTTGCTGATTAGGAACGGGTCCCAAATTGATCCAAATATTATGACTAATCCACGATATTTGTGATTGTCTTTCGTTAGAATTGTTGTGCGACTGAATAACTGAATTAATAAAGTCATGTTTGAGACCAATTCTGAATTTGCATTCTCCTAATTTGATTGGACACACATTCAAATAGAAACCTAATTTGTTTGCCTTTCGAAATGAAATTACACTAAAATACAGAACCGATTATTAATATTTAAATCAATTGATTTAATCAAAACAACTACTTCTTGTCGTCATTGAATTGTGAGGCATAGTTCTGGTCAATATCGAGGTCTGCAGTGTCATCTTTAGGGGCTAAAGCCATGGTCACATTGGGAAGTTTGACGCGAGCACTTTCATTTGGTGATTCTTCCAAATCGAAAAGCATAACGTGAAGAACATAAGGAGTCGGGTTTTGAAGAGTCATTTCGAGTCTTACTTCTCGTTCGACATTCAATTCAGGAATTGATTTAATTCTTAGCTCTGGAATGTGATAACTAACAACAAAATCGATTATAAGTTATCATAACTAAGATATAATGAGATCAGACTCACTAAGCAGACAATTGTATCTTGAATTTGATGGACGAAGGGTTATACTCGGGTTTACTTAAGTTGTGGTCACATTGTTTGCATCGAAGGGAGCGCTTAACCAAAAGCATTTGACTCACGGGATGTAATTGTGAGGACAGGTCCGGTTGAGTTTCCACTTGCATTAGTCTCTGATTGAGTGTCGCCTTCACTGAGATATTAGGCTCTTCTGTAGTACTATAATAGGTGTTGATATCAAGCGGTTCGATCTGATCGGTGGCCACTGAGGTCTCGAAATCACTGCATTCTGTCGGAGACTTCAGATCAGCCAATGAAAATCCGGAACTGCTCCTGGCCATTTTTGCGCGCAAAGTGGCCGTCACTTTAGGCGATAGCGATGGAGTGATGCCGTATTTGTCGAGTAAAAGAATGGCAGAGCGCGGACTTATTCTCTTCTTTTCTTTTTCCAATTTTTCTTTTTGTGCTAAAAGTCTGTAGCGATCGAAGAGTGCGTCCAATCGTTGGGCATTTGGTGTCTCCAATTCGGGCCAATTGCCACTAGCTATCAAATGTATTATAAACGCCAATTGAGAACCAATTTCTCGCAAAATTACTAATTCTTACCGACTGACTGGTCTGGAATTCCGATGTCTCGGGAGGACCAGCGGCAGTAATAGCAGATCAGAAAGAATACCTTTTTATGGACTGTTTGAGTCGGATCTGTAGGACTCTGTGTCTGAGTGATGATTGCTCTGGTGGTCAATGTATGCATACAAGACGGACATTGGAAACAAGAGGCACACCTTTGGGTCACAACACTTAAGAAATGTTTAATTGATTACAATTTGATTACTTATTCTTTTTGAGTTTAGCGTCAATCGAAGGGATGTATTCGAGACAGTGCTGGCAATACTGGGAATCTACCTGAACCCACACAACGGAACGAGCACTCATTAATTGACAATTGATTAAAAGTGATGACAGACCTCATGTGACACACAGTCACGACATCGCAATTGATGACAATGACGACAAAAATAGATCCTATGAATTGACTGAAGTGAACCACACGAGCACTCGTAGGTCACCCGTTTCGAGTCAAAGATCTCAGGAATCAAACTGTTGTTCATTTTTATAGACAATTGGTTTAAAGCTATCACTAAAGTATTGATATCAATGAAAAACAACACAACACTAATACTATTCAAATAAATAGTTTCCCAGAGTTTGTGAGTAATGTTTAGCAAAAAACGTTTAGCATTTGATGACTCATTTGATTGACTCACAAACTGAACAAAAAGGGATTTCAAACGAGTGATGGTTTGCGTCACAGACTTTGCTTTCATTTGTATTCGTAGACAATCATCTGTTGATGTCTTTGCATAACGTTATCAATGAATAGCTTTTATTATCGCATAATATGTCAACAATTCACGTGATTTAAAGAGTTGTTTAAATGAGTCAATCAATGAAACAAAACATTAATTTTATTACAATTTTTATTAATTATATTTATTAATTGAATTAATTTGTAAATTAGTGTAAAATCCAATCAAATTATATTTTATTCATTAGTTTTGAATTTAAAATATAATATATTTGAGATGTAATTTAAGATTAAATTTTGGACAAAAAGAAAAAATGGAAAAATTCGTTATCGATTTGGACAGTATTTTGGATGAACTCGAAGAAAATGATGGTTTGTTTCAATATTATTGATTCAAATGATGAGTATTTGGTTTTTCAGATGTGAGCGATAGGGGACACCCCCCATCCCTCGTCAAGATCGCTAATTGCAATTCTTTCGGTTTTAATAACAACTTTCCGTCGATTCATTCCTATTGTGACGGCCCTCAAAACCAATCAACCAGTCATGTCATCGGGTGTTCCACATCTTCTTCGGCCACAAATTCATACAAAAGGCAATTGTTTTCGTCATATATCGACAGTCGAACCATTGATTTGTTGGACTCATCTGAAGCCGAATTCGGGATAAGTATTAAACCGATTGAAACTCAAAGCAATCAAAATAAAGATCTAAACAATGAAATCGAAACTACTTATGATATTAACAAAGAAGTCGATGACTCAGAGAAAAGTCGATTAATTGCTTCTTTGTTGGAAAAAGCAAAATGGAATACTGAGGACACTCCTCAGCAAAACTGTGAATATGATATCGACACCACTTCCAGCGATGAAGACGTCTCCGACGAAGTACTATATATAGCCATTGATCAGAATAATAGTTCAGATAATCAGACAGAAAATAAACATTTATTGAATGAAAATAAAGAAATAGAGATCAAAATGTTGCCTTCGGTTTCAACAGAAGACAAAACTGAATCAGAGAAAAGTGGTATCGATTCCACTCCAAGAGAAACGCATAATATTGACTCAGATCTGAATGTTTCTCAAAATAATGCCATTGAATCTAATTCTCAACAATTAGAAGAAAATATTGAATTAAAAGAAGAGAAAAGCGATGAGATTTCGGGAGAAACTGTCAATAATTTGAGTGAAGAGCTTAACACTGAAGTCAAATATGTGACTGAATTAGAAAATAATTTAAAGACCGAAACAGAAATTAATTTATTAGAATATGTGACTAACGATAAGACTGACACCAAATGGGAAACCGATTCCATTGAAAACAATTTCGATAATGACTCAAATGTTGTAAAATTTTGTGACATTGAAGTTAATATCGACGACTTGACTGAACACGACATCAATGAATATTTGAGTGAATTCGATGTCAACCAAACCGATGAGAATGAGATGAATGACACAAAAGTTGATTCCAATGTTAACATTGAACTCCTTCATCATTCAACTTCTGATTCAATAAACGAGGAGCTATTGAATACCAATTCTGACAAAGAGCTCAATTCGATGAGTCAGTCGACGTCCAGTGTCTCCATTGAAGACAACGACAAAATCAGTGATATTTCAGACTTTGATGTCAGCCAACAGAAGGACACTCCGATGCAATCAGATGTCCTTTTAGACAATCAATGCAATAGAAATGAGTCTGTTCTCGAAACGGCAGATATTCCAACCCGAATCGCTCGGCCCAACACTCTTCCAATCGCTTCGAATGCAATAAATGTAAATACAATTCAAACAAATGGAGACATCGATGACACCAACGATGAGAATAATAACGACAGCAATAATAATGAAACCGATAATAATGTGTCAAATGATGAAGAAGTGTCACAAAATGGACTCAATAGTGATTTTGAGGTCCAAGACTTAACTGTGGGTCTCAGTGAAGACGAGCAGATGTTGGGCAAAGTCAAGCCTTTCTGGATTCCCGACAATGAGACTCAAATGTGTATGCATTGCGACATCAAATTCAATCTGATTAAGAGAAGACATCACTGCAGGTATTGTTTTATTTTTAAAACTTAACCATAATTTGTTTAGTCGTATAAATTCTAAATTCTAATAAAGGCGATTGAATTATATCTTATTAATGATTAATATGTTTGTCTCAGAGCCTGTGGTAAAGTATTATGCGCTCAGTGTTGCAATAGTAGAGCCAAACTGTTGTATTTGGACAACGAAGTGGTCAGAGTTTGTCAGATCTGTTACTCGACTTTAGCGCGAAGTGAGACTAATGTCTTAATTATTAATTTCGAATTTTAATAAATAATTGAATTGTTTGACAGTCGCTGCCATTGAAAGAAACGCAAATGAAAGCAATGCCTCTCCTCTAAGGCCTGATAATCTCTATCCTGACTCCATTTCCAGTCCATGCAATGCATCGAATTTCCGAATTCCTGATCCTAATAACCCTTCGGAATATTGTTCGACAATATCTCCATTAGAACAGGAACAGGATGGCCTGAATAGACCACCACCTACGGTTATGGTGCCCGTTGGCGTTCTCAAGAGAGGAGATCGGCCCAAAGGAGAGCCTAAGCAAGTTGTCTTTTCTGATGGCATACGTCCTGGAGGGGACTTAACTGAGACCAATGAAAGCACAAGTAGTTTAGCATTCCTACGACGCGTTGGCAGAACTCAGCTCAAATTGAAGTCTCCTCCCGTCGAAAGTGTTGCTCAATCGACTGCCACTACTACTAAATCAAAGGCCAGTCGTATTGTGATAACTGACTTAAACGGCACTTTACCGCCGATTATCAACTATTATGACCTGAATTATAATAAGTCAGTAAAGAGTAAGCCTTCGATCTTAAATCTGATTGAATTCATGAAAAATAAGGATTTGTGTCCAGTCGTCTTTGCTTTAACCAAAAATTTACACATTTTTGCAAAAATAGTTTTTAGTGAGTATTCATTAATTGAAAGCTTTTCTATTATTTATTAAAAACATTTTATCGATTTTAAGAGGACTGTTGCGTTCACAGCGAATGCTGGACCTTCGCATCTAAAGGCATGGCTACTATAGGACAGGATGAGATTCTTATTACTTTAGAGAGACTTCCAGAAGAGGAAGTGTTTCCCAGAGATGTATTCAGATTATTCACATTTGTATACGACAGCGCATCTAAAGGTATCAATGATTGCAATTTTAAATAATGTGTTTATTCTAATGGAAACCATTTAGGGACGGCTTTTAATGATTTAAGTCATGCCTTCTTTCCGGACGGCCTCTTCGGCAATAAAGACAATAGTGGTTTTCTATTTACGAGACCGACTCTGCAATGTTTCAATAGTCTGGTACTGCCGGCACCACCTTTTCTTTTAGCGATACTTATCCATAAGTGGGAGATTCCGTGGGCGAAGGTCTTCCCCTTAAGACTTTTGCTCCGTTTGGGGGCAGAATACAAATGTATTACTATTTTGTTATTTTATTGATTTTGAGATTTAAATTTATTTTTCTCATTGTGTAGATTATCCGAGTCCTATAGTGAGCTACCGGTGCCGAAAGCCAGTGTATTGTGAAATTGGTCACACCATCATGAATGTCTTGGCTGTAAGAACTATTACCTTGTTCTCTCTGTTATAATTTATAAGTCAATTTCTGGTATTTTTGCTTATCCCAAAATTTAATGCACTTTTATTTTAATATAATTGTACCCTACACTAAAATCAAAATATAAGAACAAAACAGACTAAGAAGGAAAGTCTTTCTGGTGACAATTGAATTTTTCATCCTGTTTCACATCATTGTTTTCAGCATTAGATCTTCTATTCAACTATATAAATTTTATTTCCGAATGACCATGTCCAATCGAGATAATGGCCACTCAAAAATGTTAAGAAAAGCTTTCATTTGAAAGATTCATTTTTCTACTTTAGTATATCTATTGAGATAAAATTTGACCATGAATAACATCTAGCAATCTTATCAACACAACACTAGTGAATATAAAATATACTGAATGATTCTTTACACTTTCTATTATTGGTTCCAGCATCAAACTCAATAATTAATGCATTAAATTCTATTTTTAGTATATTTCTACTAAAGTTTGTTTAGAATAGTTTTAGAGCTAAACTTTTAATCAAATGAACACTAAAGTAGAAAAATGAATCTTTCAAATGAAAGCTTTTTTTAACATTTTTGAGTGGCCATTATCTCGATTGGACATGGTCATTCGGAAATAAAATTTATATAGTTGAATAGAAGACTTAATGCTGAGAACAATGATATGAATCAAGATGAAAAATTCAAGTGTCACCAGAAAGACTTTCCTTCTAAATAAAAATATATTAAATCACATGTTTTTGGAAATTTAAGCTAGTACTTATATTATTTTTGGTAATATCATGTGAATCGTTTTAATATTATGAACCTAGAGAAATGAGGAACTAACATATAAGTGCATATCCCTTAATGCCAGAGAAAACGGTATATTCTTGTTTGAACTCTGCTTTTAATTGTGTTTTTTTCAGGATTTCCGTAACTTTCAATATACACTTCCGACTGTTGCGGGTCTGACCATTCATTTGGAAGACAAGCGAATATCAGTTGATTTGCCCCGAAATCGATACGAAAAGGTCCACAAAGTATTGCAAAACAGTAACGAACACGTGTTAGCCTTCGGCGCCAACTTTAGTCTCAGAGCTGACTCTCATTTGGTTTGTATGCAAAACGATGTGGACGGACAGTATCAGACACAGTCCATTAATATTGAAGGCGCTCCCAGGAAGATAACTGGCGCCAGTTTTATTGTGTTTAGCGGAGCACTTAAGTCAAGCACTGGACTTACAGCAAAAATGTCGATCGTTGAGGACGGACTACTCGTTCAGATTCCTCCCAACACAATGACTGAAATGAGAAATGCTCTCAAAGATATGAAAGAATATGTCGTCAATTGTGGTAAAGTTGATTCAGAACCTGAGGAAGTGATTCGAATGTTATGGGCAGAAGAGGACACGAATGTCAATCTCGGGTCAGTTCAAGCTTTTATTGTTTTGATTTGAGTAATAATTTCAAAGTGAATGGTCCGCAGTGTTCGCAGTCCTATCGACGGTACAAATTTAGAGGGAATTCAAAGCATTCGTATATATAACGGAACGGATTATACAAACGATAAGTTAGTCATTCGATGGACTGAAGTATTTTTTCTGCGAATTAATGAAATGAGTCGAAGGTATTCCCTTTTTTACTATTTTTTTGATAAAAGAATTGACATTTCATTCATTAAATGATTTCAGAACTGATTCATTAGATGCGAGCAAATTAGCAGAAATGATATCCCAGGCATTCTGCTTAGCGCTCACTTCTTATTTGGATCAATTATTTGATGGCGGGTTCACAAAAATCGGGTTAAGAATTAATTTAGATTCGGATAAAGTGAGAGCATATTCTTTAGTTTTCAACCATTAAATATATATCTGTTTCTCATCTAATGATCCAAAGGTTGGTTATGAAGTGGGCAGTAATGGACAGTCCCTACCCTCTCAATACGCCACTGAGTTGGACGGCGCTCTCATACCAGTCATTATGGATAATATATCGTCGGGAGTGGAGGACCAACTGATTATGGAGTTATTGTTTCATATTTTGGTCAAATAATTGATACATTTGTCAAAAGAGAGCTTTTGTTTAACGGAGAGAATAATTATTTTTATTTATATTTACAAATATAGTCTTTATTTTCATTTTTATTAAACAAAATGAGGCCTTAATTGCAATTTAATTGATATTTAGTGTGATTTCAATTAACGAATTTCAATATTAAATAAACAAATTTTATTTTCATTGATATGTGACTTGAATTTAATGAATTTATTGTGCGTCTTATGTAAGCATAATATGATCATGGTCATGGCCACCAAATTGATCAAACTCTTGTAGATCGAGTTAATGGAAATTCTATACTAAAAGTTAGTAAAGAGCCATAAAGTTATCAGAATAATCGAGTGGAATGTAGTAGAATGAGCTGGGTCATTGCAAATTGCAACAGTGGATAGTGGACAACTGGTTTGTTTGATTGAAAAAGTTTGCTTTCTACACTGCTGATTAAGTGGTCTGGGTCAATGAGCTGAGCGTTGAAGGCTGAATGCTTTGGCTGTTGTTCACAACTTATGCCTCGATTGACGCCATCTGTCATATGATTGGTTCGCAACAGAAATACGCTTTTCTTTAGTAGAAAACCATTGAATTCATTGTGAGTTTGACTGTCATTCAGTTCAGTGTTTACTCCAATGAGACTCTGTTTTCAAAGACTAATCAATCGATGCCTTCAGTACTCGACTTAACTCTCAACTGATTTCTCAGGACTTTTAAACAACAAAACAAATTATTAATCACTTTATCTCTTGTTTTCGTCAATTCTTTCAATCATTTAATTATAAATTTCAGCATTTATTTGATTTATTAGTTTTGCCTTAAATTCAATTTAAAATTAAGATTTGTTTGTATTTTATTTGTATTTTGCGGTAAGTTTTGCTGCAATTCATCAATAATTTTGTCCTTCAATTCAATAATTTTATTCAATATTTGTTTGTATCGCAGTTCGCATCGAAACCATAAGAGTCTGAAAATGGATCCGTTTAATGGACAGCAAATGCCACAAATTAATAACGACAACAACTCTGGACAAAGAAATGATATTTACGTGACTGACCTCAGAGGTTACGCTTCGCCGCCGTTTAACCAACATATGAGAAGACCCACGAATACAGTTTACAACTCGACTAACGGTCCCCTTAATGACCAAATCAACGAATTGACGAAACAGACAAATATGATGTCATTCGGACAAAACGAAGTCAACTACCATTCCATTGGTGGCGGAGATATCTCTAACAACAGTCGGGGATGGATTCAACCCGAACTCAAAGACCAGTCGCCACAGAGCTCTCTAATGAACCCAGGGATGGGCAGTAACTTATCGCCATTCGCTAAAGAGTTTGTTCCGCGATCGACAATGTCTTATTCTAGCGGTCCGTCGGTCACTAATGGTATGAATTGGAATCAATCAGTGCCCGGAGTGAACCCCGACTGCGACGACTTCATTGCTTTGAGTTATTTGAAAGAATTCATTGACACGATTACCATAAAACCGAATAAATTCGACTCTGGTATTGTCTATTTGACTGAAGTGCTCAACACTTACATCGATGAGGACGAGTCTATTATGGACAGTGTTGTCAATCTTATTGTCGATCAGGTCTGCGCTCATTTGTTTTGACTTTGATTTGTTAAAATGGGTTATGATTTGCAGGCAATCGTTGAGCCCCAGTTCCGCTACAATGGGGTCCGTCTTTGTATTAATTTAATCCAGAGTTTAGTCGTCTTATCCGAAGACAAAGAGTTCAAATCTTTACTATTCCGACGGTATGTAAGCATTTGTTTTAGTAATTGTTTCAATGATTCGATAATTAATTCCAAAATGTTTCAGTTGTGAGAGAGAATACTCCCGAAGAGAACACCTGAGTAAGACGTCGGCCACAACCGAACAGTATTTAAGAGGACTGACCATGTTCATCGGAGACCTCTATTCTCGTATTCCGGAGGCATCAGAATTGGCACAATTTCTACCACCACTGCTGTTAACACTTCTCTCGAAACCAGAGAAAGAGAATCTGAAGTGTGTCTGTCAAGTCCTTAAGGTTTGTCTGTCGGCACCTCTTTTTTGGTAATAATTGCATTGAATATGTTGTGAATCAGTTGTGCGGACAACTTCTCGAACGAAAGACAAACGAAATGATGAGAGTTATGGAAACAATGCAGGTCTGCATCAATGAGAAGGACATCAATCAATACGTCAAAGAACTGATGACTAATATTATCGAAATGCAAAAGAGAGGGTGGACCGCTACCATGCCTGCCGCTGACAACGCCTCCAACCATGTGGTTAATCCATACTTGGACGCCCCTACCGAAAGCAATTGGGGTGACTATACTGAAGAGTACAACAACTATTCTGATGAAGACGAGTTTCAACTGGCCAGGTATTCTCGTGGCACAGTTTGCTCTCTATTATAATGTTTATCATTGATTTAGGTATGATTTCGGTCAGTGCGGAGACGAAGAGGACAATGAAGTTTGTGAAGCATTCGAACAGTTTCTCAAGAATTCGGGTCAAACAAAATGAAATCAATTTTTAGACTTTATTTATAAAATAATTATTAGTCTCTCATTATATTTACATTTTATTGTTTGAACTCTCTTTCCGTTCATATTAAAGGCGGCGCCAAATCTATTCTTTTTTTTAATTAAATATTTTACTCAAATTTATTTCACAAACATTTTAAACAATTTATTGAATGAATGGTACAAATAATTATGCAATTAATGGAAATTTAAAAAATAGTCGTATTATTGATGTCATTCGTGTTGAATGAAAGGGTTAGGAATAGATTCCATTCCATCTTCGGGACAGATGACCACAACAGCAGTGCCTCTGCACACGACTAGACCTAATGTGCGGGTGTCATCCGTTAACTTATAGGGATCGTCGGGATCTGATTTAATCAAACTATATATTGGTTTATGATACAGTAAAAGACATACTGTCGTAAGAATAAGACAATTGTCAATCATAGCCTTCACGTGAAAGACAAATGACAATC
>JAQGCS010000877.1:0-17337 GCA_034702105.1 Fuscozetes fuscipes
GAGAGGGGAGAGAGAGAGGGGAGAGAGGGAGAGAGGGAGAGGAGAGAGAGGGGAGAGAGAGAGGGGAGAGAGGGAGAGGGAGGGAGAGAGAGAGACTGTAACGATCATTGAGTAGAGAAAAATGAGTTAATGGTTTCAATATTAATATTGAATGTGATTTGAATTCATTATTCAGATTAAGATCTAATTTATATAAGAGTTCCTCAAATATAACAATAGGGGGAAAAGTGTTCCACAAAAATTATAATAGCGAACAAAAATATCCATCAAATTTAGAGTAGAATATATTAGAAGAGGTGAACTTTTTCCACATCATAACTATTTATTCAGAAGAGAAAAATACATTTTTCAATAATAGAGCTGTGATTACACTTTGAAAATACAGATTATAGTAGTTTGTGACGAGAAATATATATTCAAAATAATGTATTTAAAAAATAATGATATACTTCAAGAATAATAACAAATTTCCGGTCTTTCAAAGTCTCTAAATGTCTTTTTGGGGAATTTAATGACAAAAATTGTGTTTTTCTTCGAATATTAAACATTCAGTGAGTCGTCTAATAAAATATTTCTCCAAAACGCCGAGTATTTCAATATATAAACTCTATTTAAATGTATTTATTTTTAAAATACTAAAGAATATAATTATTTTATGCAAAATGTATGACAAAAGGCTTGAAAAAGAGGTTTTTATTCACTTATTTCAGTATTAAAAAGTTATTGTACTTATTATTTCTCACATTTGATGGGATTTTGAACTTTTTAGAAAGTTTTATATCAGAGGTGATCAAGGTGGAGATTGAGAACAGGTTAGACCTTAGGAACAAGAAGCATCTGTCTAGAAATCCCATAGTATTGAACATTAAAGTTTCAACCTACTCCAAAATCCCTGACACCTGGAGAACAGTGGGAAAACCTCCTCAAATCAAAAGTCGTGATCATCTCTAATAAGTGTATTGTCGAATATAAGATCTAATAAAAAGGTGTATAACTTATATATATATATTATTTCGATATTTGTATATTGTATATTCATAGATTGTTATTAATATATCAATTTTAATGCGAATTCAATTGAAGGCGAATTCATGGAATTTTCGTTCATTTGTTGTGTGATTATATCGGCGTTTAGTCTTATTTGTTGCAAATTTCTCTCCAATACAACGGAGAGATTGCAATCAATGACTTAGTTATTCGGCAAACAATAAACAAAACATAAAATATTAGTTATTATTCGTTGGGAACACATAATCGGGATTTTCGGATATCGAATATAAATCACATTTTATTCATAAGTTCTGACAAACAAAATATCTGTAATAATAATATTCTGTAAATATATTTCTCACACTTAAAGTATGCTCCAAATCGTGTTTCGTGTTTTATTATAGCCTCGGATATTATGAACATTTAACTGAAACAAACATTTTTAGAGCAGTATTACCTCCCAATTGGGTTTCCATTAGAGGCTAACAATTTTGTTAAAAACAGTTGTTTTGTGGACTGTTTTCTCTTTGATATATCTGTCAGAAAAGAAATGGTCTAACAATTAGTCGGTAATAGAGAGGACCATAAAGAAGAGGAGCAATATATGAAGGAATGGGATATCGCAACAATCAGATAAAATAAAAGGAAACACAACTCCACCCACTGTTTGACACGACTGCACACAATCGCCACTAAATCTTTTGCACGAATTTCTCGCCTTCACTGAAATGATCGCTCATCTGATGAATGAATTTTGAATAAAATGAACGAAAAAAACTAAATTATAATAAAATTCAAATATATTTTCCATAAATTCATATAAATATCTCATAACTAGTGATGAATTCGTGATCTCAAGGCTCAAATCAGTCAAAGAGAAACGAGGCCGCACTGCACAGCCACTGATCGAGACCTGTCCACCACTGCTGGCAGAACTCATTACTTAGTGTTTCCTCAAATATAATTTGGATTCGATTTATTTTACGGAAAATATATCACAAAAATAATAATCAAAACAATTATAATAACAATAAAATAGAAATTAATGCAAATCTATTCTGTATTCATATTTTCAAAAACAACTGTTCCCTCGAATAAAAAGTGGGGTTTTTATTTAAGAAAAATCCAAACCAGAGATAAATAGTTTCAAACATAAAATCAATGGTGAAATGTGTCCCACATTTGTCAAAACAGACCTCTCATTGAAGGGAGTGTGAGATCAGAGCAAAACAATTAAATCATTTGAATAGTTATTATACAACTTATTGTTAGCAAAGGATTATGAGAAGAGACAGCTCTGGAATAGGACTGGAATTAAGACATAATTGTGAATATATTCGGCAAACATTTAATATGCTTTGGCTTAACTCAAAGAACATAATATGACAATAAAAATATCTTCAAATAAATTGATTGAAAAAATAATAACACAAATAAATAAACTATTAATCAATTATTACTTATTGAAAGAATGGATTGATTGGCAAATAAACTGATTGTTTGTATATTTGCTAGATATTCGACGAATTTATTATATAATAGTCTTCGTCAGTTAGCAAAGAATCGTTGAGCAGATCGTAGTCCTCATTGGGCTCAACGACAATCGGTTCCGACTGCTTATACAGAAGTGATTCGCCGGAGTCGTGGGTCAGCCAATACCAGATGTGCGACGCGTGCACTAAAATGCCCTCCAAATCGCTATTCAACTGAAGTGTATTGAAATGCTATTCAAATACAAATTAATACAGAATTTAGTGAAAAACACATAAAACTATGTAAAAGAAAAGAAAAATCTCTTGAATTACAAAATAATAATAGAATTTTAATTAATTTTTCGCTAAAAAAGTTTTGAAAATATGTAATACAGGCTAATGACAGCGCACACGAACTCACGCTCAGAATAAGAAGGGGTCTTATGTAAAGGGAAGGAAAACTATTTAAAAAAGCAAAGCTCTGACAGCCATAGCCTTGGAATCATTACAATTATTATTTTTATTCACACAAATTATTAAAATTTATTCAATTTTTTGGCCAAAAAATTACAATAAAAGGGAATAAAAACGAAAGTCTTTTCCAAACAATTATCGCAAATGAATTCAAATAATTGTGCGGTTCTTATGAATGAACTCATAAATCGGAATAAGAAAAGAAACCCATTTTAGGGTCACTTTTGGACTGTGAATGGAAAGAGTGTGAGTGGAAAGCCTTTTAGGAAACTAAGAGAACAATATAAGTCATGCCTTGCAATCAATTTTGCCATTGATTTCAAATTGCAATCAATTATCAGAACATTCAATGAAAGGGAAAAAATTTAAGTAATTTTTCTATAAAATAATTTGAAAAATAAAACATTTAATGAGAATTAAATGTGAGAAATGAAATGGAAATCAATTATATATTTACAAAGACTTTGTGTGAATCAATGAATGAATAAATGGATAAAACACTTAAATAAAAAGAAAAATAAATTAAATAATGAGTGAATCGAAACGCAATCGAAAATCAAAGACTAATAAAATGGATAATAAAAATCCAATTTTAAAAAACAGGTACTCGAAGAGTAAAACAACGGATCAAATAAATGGCAGCAAAAACCAAAATAAATCTCAAAAAACAAATTTAAGCGCAAAAAAAGTTAAACCAAAGGTAAACGAAAAAATTGAAATACTTTTGAAAATCTAAGGAAAAGTTTTTTTTCAATCGAAACAAAGAGCGGAACTAAAAGACTGATTAAACGCATTATATTTGTGGCACAAATACCTTAAGAATTTCTGTGGCGTCCAATCGTTGAGCCATAATTAGATCCCTTTCTCTTCTGATGATTGAAAGGCATATCGAGAGTGTGTAGAGCTCGGCGTCCGTCAGATGTTTTTCGGCGGGTTTTGGGACCCAAACGTTGTCTCTCTTTGGCTGACTCTTTGGGCCGTCTTTTTGCAAATCACGTCTTTCATTCTTAGCTCGGAAACTGTTTGAACGCTTTTGAGTGCCGTTACGGAACTGGACGTCAGGTACTTCTATAGTGTTTGTTTGTGATACCATATGCAGTGATCCAGTGCTCAGACTCTTATTGATCTTCTCGTGAGAACCCCTCAGACTTTTTTTGGTCTCTAAACTGTCAGTTTCTAAGCTTAACAGCTGTTGATCCTTAGAAACTGACTCCTCTTCGCTCTTGTGACCAATTTTCCTGATTATATGTGACGTCCAAATACTTTCCCAAAGTATGAGACAATCGTTGTATTCGTCGCTTTCGGTTTTCATGAATTCCCGTTTGAATTGACAGACAATCCAACGAAAAGCAAAGTAACAATTCGTTGAGTCCTTTGCAGCTTTTCATAAAAAACAATAGAAAATCCATTACTTCCATTAAATTAGTGAAAAATACTCCAAAAATAACATTTAATAAATAGTATAAAACTATTAATTACTGGAATTTAAGCAAATTTCGGTGAAAAGTAATGAGTATATAACAAAAAGAAACAGAAGAACACGAATTGAATCGAGGAATTCATAAATTAATAATTAACACATAAAATAAGGAGAGTCAGGATATGTGACATAAGGCAGGGCTTCAATTAACAGATATGATAGCAGAAAATCTCATCAAGATATCTTGGAAACCCATAATTTAAACATTTTCAACAGGGTATTCTAATTTGTGATAACCCATCAATGATAATCTCTAAGTGAAAGGGCACACCCAGAATGGCTATCACTGATAATAAGCAATTTAATTATAAACAAATGCCTTGACTGAATTGTGAGCCAGCAATAATTTGCGTTTAAAATGAAAGATAAGAACGAACGCAGTTCTCAGACAAGAAGAAGAAAAAACTTATTTTAAATAATTATAATTTGAATTCTAATTAAATTAAATTCATAGCAATTGAAAGAAATCCGTACTAAGAATAACGAGTAAAAATCTAAACTAATACGAGAGAATGCAAAGGGATTCCTGTGCTCTTATTCTGAGTCAAAAATTAAGGTTAAACATAAGGTTCACTTAAATTATAGGGAAGATAATGATCGAAGGGAACAGTTCTTAGATAATAAAGGAGAAGCCTCTCCGTTGATAATCAATGGATTTTTTATGCATTTTATTGTAATAATAATAAGTTTTTGAATTCGTTTGGTTCTCGCAGTTGTTTTGCGAATAAAAATACACTCGAGTACCGGTTTTATCAACCAGGTCGGTGAGAGTAAAATGGTTGATAAATATGGAAATGTGATAAAGTTGGTGGTTGATAAAAACGGTACTAGAGTGTAATGAATTTTGTAATTATTTTTTAATAAAACTCCGTATGAGCCTCGAAACTGATAGTACACACATATAACACTCCAATCGAGTCATAAAAGTATTTGAATTACAATATTTGGTTCGGAATAACAGCACTTAAAACGCCTTCGATTCAAATGTTAACCTAATTTGTTGAGTAAAATATAAGCAAATCATTAAAAGTCTGCAAAAAATTATTAAACCGTTATTTCAAAACCCATTTATAAACAATCGATTCGATCGAATGGAGAGAAATATTTCTCAAAACTTTCATTACTATTGAACTCTTATCTGAGAATAAAATTGATTTGTGATTCAATTTTCAAAATCAAAGTGCGTTTAGTTATTGCAAATCAAATCTAAATAACAATAATTATCTGCAAAATTGTTTTTATATACTTATATAGGAATTATAGATAAAAACAGTGACTAAATTCACGATTAAACACATAATTAACCGTTAAATCAGTCGAATAATAGGCTAAACATTTCAATGATATTTAGGCGTATTCTGTACTCAACGCAAACAAAAACTTCAAATTCAATGTCAAAATGATTCAAAATTTCAAAAATCTTTCTAATAATTGATCTCAAAATTTATAAAAAAAACTGAATTATTCTTTTGAACAGAAAATTAATGAAAATATTTCGAAAAAATGCAATTTTCATAACAAAAGAACACTTTTTAGATGTCAAACATCAATGAAAAGGCACTGAATAGCGAATGTCAAGGGTTAAGAACTGGTGTCAAAACATACCTAAATATTGAGCAAAACAGGGATCAGTCAATTCGATTAACTTCCATAACATTTCTAATTGAAATTTGATCGACGACTGAGACATTTCAAAGTTAGTTCCCTTCAGAAGAATAGAAATTTAATTAATTATAAAGTCATTGAATAAATCAATCAAATGGTTATTAAACTATTGATTAAAACAAAACTTACGATTAATTTCATTACTTTTACGAAACACCAAAAGGCTTTCATAACGTTTCCGTCCATTACGTAAAGTAGGGGCGACGCCAAGTCTGACATACCTTTAAAATATTGAATTTGATGTTAAAAACAATAAACCTTTGGTTAAGAGAAAGAAAAATATTACGAATTATCCAAATATTAAGGTTTATAATACAAGTGATTAAATGATTTGAATAAAACAATAAACAAATTATAAAAACCGATTAAAAATAAAATTTTAAGGATTGACTGATGAGTGATGACCGAAGAGGAAGGGCTGAACACTATTAGAATTTTGATGAAAACCAGAAATGATTAGAATTTCTGGAATTTTTAGCTTTGAATTAATTAATTGTAAAATATTTTCGCAATGCTTTTGAAAAACGCCTTTAAATTAATTTATAAATGTATAAAGAGATCACGAAATTTAAATGATGAATACCTTGCACATAACCGGTGTCAAAGTCATACATAGTGTAAGTCAAGAGCAGTGCCTTCAACTTTTCCAAGTTAGATGACGTCCCCTTATAGAACTCATGCGAACGATCACATCGAACCACATCCCGTTCTAACCATCAAAAGAGTAGAACATTCAGTAATTATAATTCGTAATATAAAAGTCAATTCATACCAATCAATGATTTTCGTTCTCTATAAGCAGTAAACCTGAGCTCCTGATCCGGTAAAATAGCGTTCCATTGAGAATGATATTTGTCGAAGAGGTCACTCGATTCAGACCAATCGAATTCCGAAACATCAGTGGTCAGCCCTAACACTAGTGGCCACAATCGCTGCCGGAATTCATTGTCACTCAAGCCCTGCAAAGAATCCAAATTGTGGTTAATATCGAAATCAATGAATATTTAAACCAATAAAATACTGACTCCTCTGTAAATCCGCTCTAAAATGTGGTCGACAGTCATTTCAGGAAATTGTTCTTGCAATTCTTGAGGAGTAAGCGGTGGAAGACGGAACTGGGGCTGAGTACAGGCAATTGCTGGCAGTGAGGGCGGAGGTAAAGGGACTGTAGTCGTGTCGATAGCATTGAAATCACCGGAAAATGTCATCGAATCGGATGAGAGGTCGTTGTGTTCACTTTTGTCGCGTCTATTGACTCGTTCGGCAGATCCGGGCGGTCGGGAAATATGCAGAGACGACAGATAATTGTGATATTCGTCGTCATAAAAGGTAGGACTCGTCACCAGATTTGTTACGCGACTGAATTGATTCAAAGAAGTGGTGATCGGATCCCGAATGAATTTCGTGAAATACGTGTGCGGAGAGTGGTTGTTCACCTTCGGTGGCGGTGCGTATGGGTTGTTGTCGGGCACCAAACGACTCGGTCGGAAGTGATCAGTCGGTCGCGACAGTTGTCTGTTGAATGTAATGAATTCATGCATTTCTTCGCCATTTATTATCTCATTTGCGTCGCCTTCGCCTCGACTCTGGTTTGCGGCCACAAATCGCACCGTTTCCGACATTTCCTTTTCTTCTTCACTTCCACTCAATTGATTGTCGATTAGAATCGAGGATTAGATCCAATTTTTGGCAAACAATTTGCCAAAAGCTGGAAATTTTTGGAAATGTTTGCAAAATTACTAAAGAATGTCTTCACATATAATCTGATTCGAGACACAAAACATCGACTCTTTCGTCCATTTTTGAGTCAAAAATCAATAAAAATTTAAATTAAAAAAAATACTTTTCAATTGTCTTTCATTGTGTTTAAAATCAATACAAAAGTAAACAAAATGTGATTTCATAAGAGTTTGTCAACACTTCGTTACAGAACTAAAGTTCAGTGCATTTACTCATCACTATTGTAACCAAAAATAGTTCACATTTAAAGCCCTTTCATTGCATTGCGATTCAAGTCTCAAATGTAAACAAATGGAAACTCTTTGAAAGCATTTGAAAAAAGGCTTAATTCAAATACTTATGAAACCAGACGTTAAGTCATTTGTTTTGAGTCACGTATCGATCGGTTGACGGCTACACTGCGTCTCATAAGGATAGTGACAGTCAAGAAATATGGGATCCACTGGTAATAATTTCATCAAATTTGAATAACATGTGTAGATTCAAGTGAACAGTATCTGCCACGAGTTTGAGCTTGTTAAGAGAACTGATAGGTTAATTGCAAAGCTTTTAGTATGATTTTAGGCATGGCCTAGATTACATCAGAAAATCAATGAAAAATCCATGCGATTTAGACATGGGTTTGGTATATGGGTAGCTTATTATTAAAATGAGTAGATATTCCAACTAAACTTTTTAATTATATAACTAGCGAGATAACTCATGTATTTAACCAGTCAACATATATTATATAATTTTTTTCATTAAAATGCTGTAGGGTTAAAAATTTGATACAAATTTTTCATATGTTTTACATTGAATTTTCACAATTAATTGGCATACTTTTTAATTTTACTCCATTTTATAAGAAAATTTAATTAACATTTTTAAACTAAAATTAAATGAAAAGTCATTCAATATTTTATATAAAAGAAAAGTTAAACTTAATTATCTACTCAATTTAATAATAAAATACTCATAAAACCAAACCCATGTCTAAATCGCATGGGTTTTCTGATCTAATCTAGGTTCTCGCACTATCGTCTCTATCCTTTTGAAATGCCTTTTATGCCTAAAATCATACTAAAAGCTTTGCAATTAACCTACCAGTTCTCTTAACAAGCTCAAACTCGTGGCATATACTGTTCACTTAAATCTACACATGATATTCAAATTTGGTGAAATTATCACCAGTGGATCCCATATTTTTTGACTGTCACTATTCTTATGAGACTCAGTGTATTACAGAGACATCGCTTGCATTTAGTCCTAAGTAATGCCAAAACACATAATTACTTACAACTTATCTCTAGACTCAAACTATAACTTTTCAAAATAATAAAAACATCAGTTTATTGACAAATGACTTATAGAATAGTACCAAATATTGGCATCAAATGTTTTATTAGACTTTGCGATCAACGGATTGGATGAGACTTTACCGCAACTGAGTCTCTGTCGGAAAGTGTTTCGCCAGAAGTCTTCGCAGAAGTGTTTGTGAAGACATTTCCTAAAAATAAGTAAAAACACATTTCTTTCACTTTTTATTTACACATATTTTAATCAAACCATTAATTTAACAAATTTTTGACCAAAAAGTCCGACAAAACAATTGTGACATTAATTGTCTTCCAATTGAATCAGGAGTTGATTCAAACGACAATTAAATTATCGATTATTTTATTGAATAACAAAAGAATCGCTGAGTTTCTGATGGAAACAAATTAATAACAAATAATCGTTTAATTGAATGATATTATAATAATTACAACAATTTTCAGACATTTTCGGACCAATTGATCGTCCCTTCAATTCATATCGAAATGGAAGAAGAAAACAATATTTCAGAAGATTTACCCAAAGGTTGGGAGAAACGGATCAGTCGGAGTACAGGTCAAGTGTATTACCTGAATATCTACACCAAAGAGAGCCAATGGGATCGCCCGACCAGTGAGGCCAACACTAAGGACAACGAAAAGATCCGTTGCTCGCATTTGTTGGTCAAACACACTGAAAGCCGTCGGCCGTCCTCCTGGAGAGAAGAGCGCATCGTTAGAAGCAAAGAAGAAGCCGTCGAATTGGTTAAAGAGTACCGCAAACAAATCGAAACAGAAGAGGCAACTCTCGAACAGTTGGCTCAAGAGGTTAGCGACTGTTCCTCAGCCAAAAAGGGCGGAGATTTGGGTTATTTTACGCGCGGAGCGATGCAAAAGCCATTCGAAGACTCGGCCTTTGCTCTGAAGGTCGGAGAGATGTCCGATTTGGTCGAAACAGATTCCGGCGTTCATATCATCTTAAGAACTGCTTAAGAATTACCAATTGTTTGATAATTGGTTAGAAAATAGTCTCAATTTTAATAAAAATTTTAGACCAATGTTTAGACTATTATGCGATCAAATGTCTGATCGATTTGTTTTTCTCTCTCTTTATTCGGTTATTTAAATATTTTTTTAAGACTTGTTTTTAATTTGTGTTAAAACTATTACAAAGACTTCACTGAATTTTCTTTTTTTATTCAGCGGTTATTAAAATATGTTTTCAATGAAATTCTTTTTTAAAGAAAATCAATGATTTAGTGCTCATTAAAGTTAATACGAATAGAGATTACAAAACATTATAAACGAATTTTTCGATTAATTATTCATTAAATTATTATTGATTTCAATTTATTAATCATTTATAGAAATCAATACATTTTCTGTTGACTCTCAGACACAACACAAACACACGAAAAGAGTTTAAAAAGTCGTCAAAAATAGGTTAGAATTTCACAAAACTTTATTATAATTAAGAATCGACTCAATTAGTGGTCAATTAATGTTGTGGTCAACTAATCAAAGAATTTAACGAATTTTTTTCGCCAAAACTTTTTTGTGTTTTTAGAAATAAATTGCAGACAAAGTTTTCTATTATATAGTTTGCACTCAATTTGTTTGTTATTATAATCGAAGTGCACTTTAATATTTGTGTCTATTAATTGAGCATGGTAATAAGCAACAAGGATTTTAATTAGTATTTTACCGGAATTTATTGGTTTTATTATTTTAAAACATTGAATCAATTGATTGATTTTGTAGACAAAAGTTTAATAAATATTTGAAAATCAGTTGAAAAAAGTTTTTATTTCTTATCAAATGAATGAATTAAATGAAAAGGTTATCAAATTCATATCAGTTAATTTAACTGGACTCTCTCTCTCTCCCTCTCTCTCTATCTCTCTCTCCCTCTCTCTCTCTCTCTCTATCCCTCCCTCTCTCTCTCCCTCCCTCTTTCTCTCTCTCTCTCTCTTTCTCTCTCTCTCTCTCTCTCTCTCTCAACATAAATATCGTCAATGAATTGATATTAAGTGTAATGTTTGGTCACATGTCTTATGTTTTGATGGTTTCCGCACTTCTTTTTGATTGATCCAATTGTCGATTAGAGCGACTAAAATGGATGAAACAGTTATAGAAGAAGTGGATCTTTTAACTGATACGAAAGCAATTGTTAACTCTTTAGTTATACCGCATCCGAAAGGGCTAACACTGAGAAAGCTATGCCAAGACTACAAAGAAATTGAGGGTAACATTCAATTGAAGTGTCTTTTGGCTTCTTATATTGCCTTTCATCAATTCATCTGATAAACGGTTTGTCATTAGGTCAGGACATCCCTTTCAGAGAGTTGGGATTTAATAGTCTTACGGCACTCTTGAGGTCGATGTCAGAAATAATCGAATTGAGGACAGAAAACGATGGCTCTATTCTCCTATTTTCTATTGGCAACGACTCGACTGAGCACATCATCGATATGGTCGCCCATCAGAGCAAGAAGAGGCTTAAGACTCCCAGTAAGGCTCAACTCTTTCATATAATCACACTCTAAGATGATTTGGGTTAAAAATGATTAAATATATCAAAAGCTTAAATAAGCCACGACTTAAGCTATAGTCTGAACTTATTTGAACTTGTATAATATTGCATTCGAAGATTAAGTGGACTTCGAATATAAAAATTCAAAAATTAGGCCCAAAACCTACCATTAGTTCAATTCATTTAAAACTAATTTATAGACATTTATAATGAAAAAGAGTTAATAACTTTTGTTTTCCTTTTAAGATTCAAAAAGAGGTCATCCGAAGCGAACATCGACTCCAATGGACCCGCGATTAATGAAACGACAGAAATTCGGTGAAAGTAATAATAGTAATAATAATGAATGGAATGGTAACCATTCAAACGAAAGAACAAACGGATCGTCTCCTCAAATATCTAAACCTTATCATCAAATGACAACATCAGAGGTCGAGTCTTTGGTCACTGCTGTGCGCAAAGAAGTGCCGCAATCAAGTGTCGAAAAGGCTAAGAATGGCATCGATTCGAAGCTTTGGTCGGAGATCTTCGACGTTCAGAAAGTTATGGACATGAAGACAATGCCCATCGATACCAATGGAATGCTGGTACAGAAGGCATCCCTTCGCCAGCCCCTCAAAATTGGAGAATATTCTCTCAAAATCGCTTCCAGAGGTTCGGACAGACAGTTCGTAGCCGACGCCTCAGAGCTCAAATATTTGCATATGCCACCCAAAATCGCTGATATCAGTCTGGATCTGACTCATGGCTATGATATGGTGTCTGATATTCATTGGGGAAAGCCTTCCAATTGTAAAATCGACGAACTCTTGCAATGGGTTGCAATGAATAGAAAGAAGTTTATGGTGGCTGGGGAACTCCTCCCTCAGAGTCTTCACACGGATTTCGTTTGCTATCGGGGACTGTTAGCAAAAATAATGGTCTCCCCCTACCAGAACAACAATCGATGGGTGATCTGCGCCACAAAATTCAAAGGAACCATATATTTGTGTGAATTTCACGAAACATATCCCCCGCCCGACGACTATTACAATAAGCTATCATTCGGTGGTTTTCGTTTCGAACAGTATATGACCGGTTATGAGCCCGACATCCCTCCCGATCCGAACGACTTCGATCCCGACCATCACGAGTATTGCACTGTTATGCGAACGCGACTAATGGCCGACAATTTATCGCATTCATTGGTCTTCGGCGCAGAATTGGATTGTGTTATGCCTAATGTGATGGAACAGCCGGGACTTCTCAAGAACTTCGTTGAACTGAAGACAACTAAAACAATTCAAAATGAGTTCCAATATCGCAATTTTCTTAAGCACAAACTTATCAAATGGTGGGCGCAGTCCTATTTGGTTGGCATTCCTATCATCCTCTGTGGCTATAAAGACAATAAAAATATGGTTAAGAAATTGGAGAGTTTGCTCATCGATTCGTTCCCCGATTTAGGCGTTGAGTTTTGGTCCGCAAATGTTTGCTTAAACTTCTTAAACCGATTCCTAAATCACATGAAAGAAATGGTGACAATAGATGATCCAAACATTGTCTATCAGTTCGCGTTTCAGCCCCAACAGGACATCACTTGCACCCGACTCACAGAACCGGGAGATTTCCAAATCCTTCCCGATTGGTATATTCGGCAATTTTCTCATTAATCAACAAATCATTACATTTGTGTAAAAACGAGTAAATTATTGTTACTTACATTGAATTTCATTCATTATTTCAATATTAAGATTTGACTTTAGTTTCAAACATTTGAGTTATGATTTTTCTTAAAGAATTTAAACCATTTTTGTGTTATTACAGATTTTTATTAATTGTTTAAATTATGACAATTTCACTAATCGTTAAACTCATTAGCATTTAAACTTGTAATACAAATGCATGGCTCAGTCTATAATTGCCATCACAATCACATATTATGTATTCATTTCTCTCAATACTAATTCAATTGAAATGTTTTGTAAAATTTATTCTGACATTAAATGATTTGATTTTAATAAAACATAATGATGGAATAAAGTGTATATATTTTTAATTAATATGAGATGGTTCATATTGAACTATAAATTACCTATTCTCACTATTCAATTACCTAAATTTATGCGTCAACTGGCAGTGTATCTAGTAAGATCATAAAGTCTTTAAAATATTTTTATTAAAACTAATAATGACTAACGAATAAGTAATGAATTGATTTTAATATTTTAACGTCGATGTTAATAAACTAGTAGATTTATAGCGGAAATTGGAAAATTGTTCCAATACTATTATAAGGTTTGAATCTAACAAAATTTTTAATAAACTTTAATTCATTTGTGTATTAAACACATTTAATTTTATTTATTAATAGAGTTTAGTTTTAAGAGTTATATAATTGAGCCATAAATTTGAGGCTATAATAACAATAGGGACTAGAGTTTTGTCGCTCACAATGCTATATGAACCAGAAGTTTCTTGACTACAATGCGATTCTTTCTGATAATCGCCAATACATGCGGCGAATGCCATCACATGTGCGATATATGATTGTTCCTGAGTTCCTTGCAATAGGTGTGCCATTGGACCCGTGCTATACGCAGCTATTCATACAATTCACTTAAATCTATCATTTGGTTAAATTAATTTTAAAAAAAATACTGACCGACATCTTCTCCTCCATGTGCATTACTGTCTAAGTGGACGGCAGCAAGTGAGCGATATCGAGGGTTAGCTTCAATTACAATTTGACAAAGATCAATTTCATGCTAAAAATCTCAATAACTTACTCGTATCAATAGTTGCAGGGTTTACTCTATCTGTTTGAAATCCCGGGCCGTTTCCATAATTCAAAGTTGTGTAGGGCTTCGAATTGGAGTCATTGCCTGCAATTCCGAAGATCGAGTTCCCTCTCTTTGTATATCCATTGAAAGAGAGAGTATGTGAGTGATCTGCAGTTACAACAGTGAGAGTGTCCTCTTTCGACAGTAAAGTCGATGCTTTAGTAATGGCCTTATCGAAGGCGACGGTGTCGTATAGGGAGAGGAGTGCATAATTGTCGTGATGTGCTTTATCTATATTGCCACCCTCAACCAACAGCACAAACCCATTCTTATTCTTACTCAAAATTTTGATCGCAGTTTCAGTCATCTCTTCGAGTGAAGGCTCAGGACTTTGATCACTAACATCACGCTCTTTGTCATAATTCAAATGGTCGTAATTGAATAAACCGAACAAATAGTCCACTTTTTTGTGATTAATGTCTTTGAGTTGAGATCGGGTTTCGACAAATTTGTACGACTCTTCTTTGAGTCCGCTCTCACTCTTCAATTTACTCCAATCTTCGATCAGATTTTTATTATCCTTCCGAACACCTGCTTTACCATCGATGGCAGTCACTCCTTCAGGCAAAAAGAAACGACGCGCTCCGCCCAAAATTACATTCAATTTAGACCCTGGTTCATCTTCAATAAGTTGTCGAGCTATATCCTTACAATCACCCGTCATATTTTGAGGTACAGCACTCTCCCAGTCTCTGTTAGAAATGTGAGCATAAGCTGCAGCAGGTGTTGCATCAGTGATCTGAGCTGTGGTTACAATTCCAGCGCTCTTTCCTTTAATTTTAATATAAATTTAATGTAATTATTTATTGTTTAATATTATTACCGGAATCAATGGCCCACTTGAGTATCGAAGAAATACTATTTTGTTTAATCAAATTGCAATCATTTGAATATCGAGGAACATTTGCATTGACACCAATAGTTCCATCATTTGTCTTAATACCACTGAGGAATGCATTTGCAGAGGCGGCCGAATCAGTCACCTGATAGTTGACATTATAGGTCTGAAAGTACCGAAAAAATTATTTTTAAAATCCGATAAAATAAGGAAACATAACATAATTTGAACTTAATTTTGAATTCCTGGTCTACTTTACGAAATTCAATGTCATTTTATGGCATATTTTAAAATTGAGGTTATTATCAATTATTGGTTTGCAGTAAAATTGTTTACTTTGATAAGAGAGACGTATGGGAACTCTTCCACTTCCAATTTAGTCTCTTCTCCAGACTTGCCTTGGAGTTGACCCTTCAATATTCGCGAGGGAGTTATGGTTGTGATACCCATACCATCGCCCAGGAATAAGATAACATTTTTTGCATTCCTAACGATTGGTCTCTCATTGAGCCTCTGTTTAAGTGTAATCTTTGCCAATCGGTTCCAGTATTGGGGCTCTATTTCAGCTAAACATCAAACGAAACAAATAATCAATCGATTGATTAAATAGTAATCAAAATTCATTGAACGCTATGAGTAGTCTGTGTTCTTGAAAACTATTTTCGATAAGAGAAAGTTTGACAAGTACATTTCACTTATAAACTTTGAAAGGAAAAAACTAGTTCATTGTTTTCATTAGAAGGAAAGCCAACAAACCGTATCTGTCGTTAGTTGTCACTAATTTGTGTTATTCGTTAATGTTATCTAAAATTATAGATAATCTGAGATCCGAATACAATTTTTTATAATTTATACTAAACTTTCCGTAACTATTTAAACTGAAAACTGTATTACTCATTTAATAGTAAAATTAGCTAATTGCAAAATGCACTGAATTGCATATTATTTAATGAAGTTCATTAAAGTTCGTAATAAATGTGATGTTCACTCAAATGCTAAATTAATTGCTTAACAAATGAATGGAAAGCAATTAATGCCAAAAGTGTTAATTTTCACATAGTTTTGAACATGCTCAAATTCATAGGAATGTTGATAGTTCTGAAAATGATAATGTAACACTTTTGAATTTGGTGAGCCTTAATAGAATTCAAGATTACCAAACTTACCATTATTACGCTCATATACTGGAAATTTATTAGCTCCAAATTGATTGAACAAGTTAATAATAACAATTGAGGCATAAGTCAAAAATAATTTCATTATCGCTGAATGAGGTTTGAGAGCAGTTATAACCGGCGCTCAAATATTTGATTCGAATAAGTATGGCACTTTTTTCTTTGAAAATCAAGTTTTGTGAACAAAGCTTTTACTTTCAGTTTAAACAATATTTGAATTGACGAACAAACTAGTAATTTATACTGGTAAATATTGAATATATTAGTAATTTACTCGATATTCTAGTTTAGAATTTAATGTAATATTATTTTAAAAGTATTTAAAAGCAGATAATCAGTGAATGCTTTGCGCATAAATTGTAGTCGTGTTTGGATTTTAAGGCCGAGTCTGGGGCTGGCATTCAGGTTAGACCTGTTTAATGAAATTTTTGTGCCAATCATTTCAATTTCGATAATTTTAAATGCAGTTTAATCTTTGATTTGTGTCAAAACAAAGTAAATATCATCATGTTAAATTCATTTTTAAGTTCAGTTCTTGAAATTTTCCAATTTTAATAATTATGTTCACAACTCAGACACAATCAGAGATCTGCAAGGGAGGGGTATTCTCTACAGAACGGTGTGTCCTGTCCGGGTCCGCTGCATATTGTGTTCAGAACAAAATTATTTGCAAACAATTTATAGGAAACTGAATAATGTTTTAGTAGAAAAAACGGTGTTGACTTACTATTAAGGTACTTAAAGTGTCAATTCGATAGCAACTTGAAAGTTGCAAATCTATTAATATTTTGGCAAGCTGAATCCAAATATATACTTTTTATCGGCAGATGGTCATGTCTTGGTACCGTACTGA